>JAGSMT010000473.1:165000-273946 GCA_029286875.1 Lamproptera curius
CCCCCCGGGAAAAATTTTTTTTAAAAAAAATTTTTAAAAATTTTTAAAAATTAAACCCTTTTTTAATTTTTTGGGCCCGAAACAAGCAGTCTCAATTCGTGGAAATTCCAAGAATATTGCATTAAAATTTACGGTTTTAACCCGCGGTTTATTTAACTTTTACGTCCAACCGTAAATTCGGTTTACGGGTTTTAAAATGGAAAGTTGGGTGTTTTTTCCCTATTTTGGTGGTTTGAAAATAGGAATTGGTAGTAAAAACTCCCTTTGAAACCGGTTTATTTAAAATCTTTTAAAAAAGGCAAAAACCGTCGGTTCCTTTGTCTAAATTATCCGACTTTTTACCACTGGAACCGATTTTGGTGAAATGTAAATCATACCAAGGCGATTCTAAAGAAATGACCAAGACTTGCATATTTGAAAAACAGAGGTTTAAAGGTAGAAAAGGTGGAAGTTTAATGGGTTCAGCCATTGTTCATGATAAAAACAACCTTTGGTAAATTATAGACATTAAAAATTTCCTTTCCTTAGCGAAAGTAAATAGGGTAATATTCCACGCAGACGACACAATTTGTCCAAAACCAGTCATTATTATTAATTATAGTTCTTTATAAAACATGACAAAGTATTAAAAAATTTAAAAATATCTCAAAATTCCTTGAACAACAAAAATTATCTTTCTTTATTATCAACCTTGGATGACTTCCCAAGGAAATAAAAGTAAATTCAAACAAGCCCAAATATTTTTGAAATGAGACACACAAATTTTTAAAACTCTTATTGCTCGCCTTTGTATATTTTTATTCAATGAAAACCTCATTTTTCCCACTCTCTTAAGCAGGCCATTTTATCCCTAAACCAGTAGAATAAGATTCGTTGTTTTGGTTTTAGTAAATAATGGGTTGTATTTTTTTGGCTTTGTGGGTGAAATAAGGGAACGGTTTGAAACGTTCAAGAGTGTTGTACAAAAACACATGAAAAATTTAAAGTTTTTTGAGAATTTATTTAAATTGATTATTTATTAAAATTACCAAGGCAATTACTCAAAATGACTTTCCATTAATTTAATTCATGGCCCCTATTTAATTGACCCATTTATAAAAACTTTATGTTCATCGATTCCCAAAATTATATACTTTTATATGGTTAGGAGGAGGTTATTTGGACCACTTTAGGCAGTAAATCTTTTGCCTAATAATTTAGACATTAAAATGTTATAAAACCTTGACTTTTGGAAAAATCCATTGTTTCCAAATATCAGATTTATGGTGAAAATAAAACTTAATTATAAAAGAGCAGTTTAAAATAACTTAAATATTAATGAAAAGTTAAAATAATGAAATGGTAATCCAGTTATCGCAAAAATCGAATTATGTTAAGTAAAAACTTTTTTTTATTAAAATTTATCCTCAATTTTTTATTTAGCTCATTTAATTAACACATTGAACTATTTGTCTGTTTAAATTGTCAGAGCCCTGTTGGCTTTCCTCATAAGTGGTCACAATCCTTACCAGCAACCACCAAACCCAATAAAGAATCAAGGGACAGATAAAAAATTGCTTAAAATTCTACTGCGTTAGAAAAAGCAATTCCTTGTAATTATAAAACAATGGGAATGGTTTTTTGATTAGCCAATGACATCAAGGAATATATATATATATATATATTTATATTTATATATAAATATACATTCCTCAGGAAAATCTTTTAATGCCCCTTCAATAATAATTGCATGATTTTATTTTTTCAATTTCATCCTGTGTTTTACTGAAACCGGCATATAATAAAATTTTTTTTCTTTAAATGTGATTGTTTGGTTTTTCCAAATGTTACCAAATCCAATGGAAAATTTGAAAAGTCGGGTATCATTTAAATTTTTAAAACCTGAAATAAATATGGCATTTATCCCGTGGAGGGTAATTCCTCCTGCGAACTAGGTTGGTTTCACTGAAAAACTTTTTAATAATTTCACCGCATATGAATAGTTCGATTGGAATATGTGACCGATTGTTTAATCTCTGATTTATCGTGCCACGAAGAAAACTTTCAAACTCGGTTTCCAGTCATACCGTTATTAGCGATATTGGAGCGGCTTTCAACAATAACGTTCTGTTTTTTAATAGTAGGCCTTAATAAAACTTTCTTTTTTGTTAATAAAGGACTTACTTATTTTTGTTAACCCTAACAATTATTGGGAAAAAAGGTTTCCCAGGCAGCTCCAAGGACCATCGCAGTGTAGGCCACCAAGATGGGTTTAATGAGTGGAGGCCGGCGGCGCGGCATTGTGCTCTTGGGGGCTCATGGGGGAGGCCTATGTTCAGCAGTGGACTTGGTTAAACTGACATCATCATGATATGACTAAAAATTATTTATGATAAAGAATAAATTATTTTAATATTATATATTATTTAATTCAATTTATTAACAATATAAAAGAACTAAAAAATTTTAAAACCTGTTTCAACCTTACTTTTCTTAACCCTCTTGTTACCAATGCGTCTTTAAATGTTTTATAAGCCCGAACATAATCTATTATTTCTTATGCATGAAAGAAAAAAATCGTCCAAAACGAATAGTCATTAACTTTAACGCCACCTTACATTTCTTTGCTCTTTTATCTTTATTCATTTTTCTGTCTAGCAAATCAGATTTATACTATCAATGTAAGTCTATAATTATGTACTTACAAACGTGATCGACCATTTTTAATGTATTTTATAAATAAATATTACAATATTAACAACCGAGACATTCAATTCTGCTAAGATATTTAAAGTTGTATGTTATATATTACAAACTAAAATAACAAAACAAAATACCCGACTCAATCACAACTTGCATTAACCAAATGTTTAAATTTATAGTCCACAAGTAATTTAATTACTTAAGCAAAATGTAAATTTTTTTGTATTCGATGGTTTTATACCTTTATGCAAGGTCGGGTGAAGACTAAAAACGTTTTATACAAAACAATATCGAAATCCCTTTTCCAGCACTGGCAACAAGACGCATGACATCTCAGTTACCCCGGACCTTGGCCACTAGTAAGTGTTCGAAACGGTCGGGAATTTAAAAATTGTAAAATAAACGCAAAAATCCGTCCTTTTTATTCAATAATGTGTGCATTCGCGTAAAAGCAAAACAATTAATTATGGTTTTAAACCTTTTTCATTCGATTAAGCGTCAATGGAAGAAGTTTTTTGTCAGTGTTGATATTAAGATTATTTAAGCCAATACTTTTGTTACTGTCGCCGGATCACACAAAATTCCCTGGGAGGGGTTTAAAAAAATCCCGGGTAATTTAAATAATTGCAAAATTTAAACACGATAATGTTTAAACTGTAATTTATATTTAGCTATTCTTCATATTTCCTAAATTAAATATTTTATTCGAACCCTAACATTTTAATAAGTTAAGGTTTGTCGTTAATGGCTTGGCTTGGAGTTACTTTTAAAATAAGTAATTTAAGACATGTCAGAAATTTAAAATGTGGTGGCAGTAATAGTGGAGCAGTTCTTACACTTTCTTCCACGGGCACGTTGTAATCCGATTATAATGCGCGAAATAATTACACTCAATTTGTGGTCATGTTTTTTTGATAACTACTATACTAACTGTTTGTTACTTGACCAATTTCAAAGTTTTTAGGGATTGTATTATTATTAGGTTCTAGAAAAAATAAAAATCCTTAAAACTCCACTAAAGATTAAAAAATCAATGGATACTATTGATAAGTGTAATTTACTAGATACTTTTGACATAGCATATATCTCTACTTACACTCACAGAAAAAAAAATTAGAATATATATACATTTTCCAATTTTCGGATAGTACATGTGACATAAATTTACTGTTTAATAAACCTATTTTTTACCATAATCAAACACTTTATCATCTCTTTCGTTGGTTGAATATTATTTTTTTATATCTTATTTAAGCCATTGTTCTTCTAACTTTTTATAAAATACTATCGTCATAGTTACAGTTATATTTTTACGTTTATGATAGAAAACGTTGTACGGCTGCTGCAGTATTTTATCACCCCTTCAAATCAAGCCATTGAGCTGGAAATAACTGGCGGACACATCAGAAAAATCTGGTTTATACAGTAAAATTCCTTTTAGCATCAAATAAATCCATTGTAATTTCGTAGTGTTTTGTTTTACTTACGTCTTACTTAAAGTCAAATGCTCGGTCATTTAGGAATCTCAATTGTAAACAAGGAAATAACTCTATTTATTTATCTGCTGCAATATAATGATAGAAATACAAGGATGTTTATTTTCCAAATTACTCAACCTAAAGAATGTTCAAAGGCAACACAAAGAACCCGCAAAAGATTTGAAACGTCGAGAATATGAAATTTAAAATACCCAATAAAAAATTTTAAAAATCGTATCCAAATTGTGGAGTTCTTGTAATTATCAAATTATTATTCCAGAATTAAAAAAAATTGTTCCAACCGGTTAAATGTCAAATCCCTGCCCAATATAAAAATTTGAAATAAATGTAATTATCAAAAAATAAAATAAATTTCCAAACGAAGGACTATTTATTACCGGTTTTTTATTAATGGCAACACATTTGCATAAATGAATTTTCCAGTCACCGTATCTCCAGTGTTTTTACCCCCTTTCAATACCTTCAGCCCATATAAATGGTTCGATTGGTATTTGTGACTGATTAAAAGTTTAATCTCTGCTCTATCTTGGTCCCAGATAACTTTGAAACTCCAGTCCGTTCTAGTTATTAGTGATATTGGCTGCGCTTTCAAATGGTATAAAGTTAGTTTTTTTTTCAAAGTAGTCAGTCAGTCGAAAATCATATCGTCGAAACTTTTTCGAACTTCCAATTGTAAGAGATCATAATTTTTTCTAACTTTGGTTGTGTTAAAGTGGTGGTGGATTATTTCACCGGAAAAAAATTTTCTTTTTAAAGAATTTTCCATCAACACTTTTTTGATCAACTTCCTAAAAGAAAATATCAATTCGGAGCCTACCTTTTTTTTTCTTATATAACATAGAGGTATATATATGTTGCCCGCCCTAGAGTTCGATTTTGTTAATTTTTTTAAGGATTTTTTAAATTTGGTCTATTTTTTAATAATTTTGTGATAAATAGTTTAATACATATATAAAAAATAAAACCAAAGTACGGCATACCATAGCTAACAAACTTCGTTTTAACTAGAGAAACAAAAGATCAGATAAATTTTAATACCAAACAAAGTTAAAACTGGCAACCCAACCTTACGGTTTACTAGTTTGGGGGAATATTTAAGTTCGGTTTAAAAAAAGCCTTTAAATAATGGAAAATATATAAATGTAATAAATCAAGATTATCAAAGTACTAAACGAAACTTTTTGTAGGCAAATTATACAAAATACAACACCAGAAAGTTAAAAGTCCAATTACCTGGTTTAAACAAGAAAAAAATTTTCAATAAAAATAGTAACAATAAAACACATATTACCGAAAGATCATACTCCCAAACCTTTTCATACTTTATATTAATACCCTTAGGAAATTTCTTCTCCAAGGCAAAAATCCTGCTTGCATGTGTATGGAAAACGTCCGATTGAATTTTGCCAATTGAATGCATAATTTATTCAAAACTGGTACGTTTGACTTCTGACAAAAAATAAAAAGGATAGCTATGTACTGATTGAAAAAGTGTAATTTTAACAAAAAAAAAAAAAAAATGGACCGATTTCCAACAATTATAAGCAGGTGCTCCGGACCGAAATTGCCCAACCGTATTATAAATCCTTGGATAACTTTTCAAGGTATGCAATATCATCAAAATCTTTTCTGTCCATTTTTTTATGTAAACAATAAGAAGATTATTTAATGCAATCACTTTATGTTAACCTTATACTGCATTTTTAGATAAACCAATGGCCCGATAGTCATTTTAAAAGTGTTTACATTAAAAATGTTTATTTTCATTATTCTTAAAATAAAAATATTATATTTTATTGTGGGCCAATTCAAGTTCTAGAATTATGTAATACATACTTTATATTTATCTTTTACGGTTTTAGCAACGGTTGCAAATCGCATAAGGTTGTGATTTTTGGTGTCGTAATATTCTATCGTTTTAAAAAAAGAATGAACAAAATCAGAGCACTAGGAGCGTTGCAACGAGGTAACATATTACAAAAAAAACAAATATACATATATACCAAATAAACATACGCTCCGAACTGAGTACCTCCTATTTTGGGAAGTTGGTCAAAAATACTTCTACGATTAGCTTTCGCTGAATAGAATTGTAATAAAAAGATGTTTTAACTAGTCTATTTTATCAGCCAATCTGGAAAAAAACCAAATTTTCCCTCCGATTCTAAACATTCTTTAAAAGACTAATGCAATTTTTAGTGCCAATATGATAGTTTTCCAAACCATTTTCTGATTCGTAAAATCTTACTTTTAAAAAATTTAAATAAATACAAATTGTAATACAAAAAAAGTCGCCTTTCTGTTACATTTATTATTTTTTTTCTCAAGAAAGTATCAGCGTCTCATTTAACAACAGTAATAATTAATATTTCCAGAAAAAACGTAACATCATCTAAATAAACAAAGGCTTGTCTAATTAGATTACTTGTAAAATACATAGATTTATTTTCTTCTGTAAAAAAGATATTATTATAATAACCAGACAATTAAAAACGCATGTTTCTCATTAATAATTTTTCCGGTGGCGGGAACCGAACCTACACTATTTGACGAGGTAGCTAAGTCAAGCTCACTGGGCACTAAGCGGTTTGTCAAAAATATCTAAAGTAATATCTGAATAATTGTTTCGTATAGAACGACTGACATTCACCGTTCAAGACCAAAATAGTTGCATTTTGCATTTGATATAATCATCATCATCCTTATCAGCCTAGAAAAAGGGTCCACTGGTTAATTCCCCGGCCCCAAAGAAGTAAGTTCCTTGCGCCTCCTGCAACCACCGACTCGTCAACTTTGCGGTCGTCACCCATTTAGTGGATGGCCGCCCACACCGCGATGGCCCAATTCCGAGGCTGCCCCATAAACCTTTCTTTCCCATCGGTTATCGGTTTACGAGTTGGGTAGCCCCCAATTCCGTTGGCTAACCCTACGTTGGTTACCATCGCCTGCTGCGGATGTCACAAGCCTCTATCTCCGCAAAGAAATTTACATAGCCTTCCTGAGTAACCCAAGAGTTTCTTCCATACGGACACCGTCTCATGCCAGGAAATACGGCAACAAACATTGGTTAAACCCAGACTTTAGACATTGGAGGGATATCGGACGAGGAGTCTAAGCTTTCCAAAGCGCCCATCCGAGACGATTTGGTTGATTGACCTTGCGTTTGGTTTGACCCACCCAAGGACCACGGTCCCAGGTAAATAACTGTCAACAACTTCGAGCACAAAGCGCCCCCAAACCCACCGGCGTAGGGGACCAGGTTTTAGACATATTTTTCATCTTGTTCATTTATCCTAAGAACCCACTTGTTAGAAACCTTACGGTTAAAAAGGATCCCGCCCTTCCAACGTTCCCCACATTATTATGTCGTCGGCAAATTTAAGGGGTGATGACCGTCGATGTTTTTGTCTTTCCTTTCCAATCAAAAGTTTGAATAGCCTTCCAAATGTAGTGGTGAAGAGTTTGGGAATAAACATCACCTTTACACCCTTCCTGTAATTGGATAGGCTTCGTACTTCTGGATTTTTGGAAGGACATCTTTTTTATTGCACAAGCATCTGAAACCCGACTGTATACATTAACATCCTCTAGGGCCTGCACCACAAACTCAAATTTCGACGAAACAAAGACCTTCCAAGACCACAAACGCCGGCTTGGGCAAATTACTTGTCATTAATTCTGTAAATTATGCCGGAGGCGTAAATTGGGTAGCCCGGGTTCAGCTTGTTCGAGTGGTTTGGAAAGTCCGTCTGGTTGGATTAAGACGATTCAAGATGAATCTCGGAGCAATCATAAACGGGCTTAGAAGGATATCGGAAGCCAAGAAGCTCTAATGTCTTTAATACGATACTTACCAAAAAAGGAAAGAATGCGGCAATCCGGAGATCTGCCTACTATGTTAATCTGAATATCGAAGAATCTTTGAACCTCCGTCTTGTTCCAAAAAGGTTACGGGATTTATAAACCTTAAAGCCACAAGGTGGACGGAAGAGTTAACGATAAATTCGTCCACAGAGATGCAATTTTTAGGATTAAAGGATTAGCCCCGGAGTTGAAAAGCATTCGGCATTTTGAAAATAGGCCCGAGACGGATGAAGCGTGAACTTTATCAGACAAGACTGTTCCAGCCTAACGTTAAGATTCAATGTGCCGCTTACCAGTCCGTGATCGCTGCCGGTTTTAAACCTTTAATCACAAAAGACACCATTGAGATTTGGCGTTTGGTCTTTGATAAAGTCAAGTCTTTTTCCAAACCATCGAGGTTTATGGTATGGTTGGCGGACCTTTGAGGACACACTTTCCTTTAACAATGTTGTTAATGAGGGAACTTCGGACGATAAGAATCTCCTTGGGAGAGTTGGTTACCGGTGGTAAAACAGGTTACCGGATTCTGGAAATTAGCGCCTCCCCTCTTCGGACCCCGAAATCCAATTACATCCCAACGCAGTTCGTTTAGTTCCGACATCCCTCCGTCGATCATTAAAGTCCGTGGGTCGAATGTTGCCAGATCCAGTCGTCGTTAAGGGTCGAATCCCACCCCATGGATTCTTAATATCCCGGCAAATCCGCCAAGGCCGCTAACCAACCAGAATAACCCGGGGGCTTTCCGGGATTGGGGTCTTCGTCTTGTCATTCTTCATGAGAGGTTTTGCCATAGTTGCCACGCTTTGCGTGTGGTTTGGCAACTGCAGTCCCTCCAGATCCTTTCCCACTCTACCTCGAACGCTTCTACTCGTTAAGGGTTTCGGCATTTTGGGAGGTGGAGATGGCTATCCCGGCACACACGCCACACCTGCC
This sequence comes from Lamproptera curius, assembly GCA_029286875.1. Lineage (NCBI taxonomy): Eukaryota > Metazoa > Arthropoda > Insecta > Lepidoptera > Papilionidae > Lamproptera > Lamproptera curius. The sequence goes on from JAGSMT010000473.1 coordinate 173,979, forward strand.
ACACCCGCGGGAGGAAATGGGGTGGGTAAATTCTATTCCGCAGCCACACTGCTGATTTGATGTACAATAATATTGACAAAAGGGACATTGTGGTAAATGCGTCATCACCAACCCACCCCCGCCCCAACATCGTATCAGTATTGCTCGTTTGGCCCGGGCGAAAGGAGATAATTCCTCCTTTTCGTCCTGATGGGGGACCTCCGTTTAGGTTCGAAACCGGTCGACACCACTGCCAATTTCACCGGTTCAGCTTTTTGTAGGGAATTTAATTTATTAATTCTCAGAAAAGTTTTATTTGCTTCATCTTTTTTCACTTTTGGTCTCAATCTGTATTCCAAGATACTTTGGTAAACATAAATTGCCAGGTCACTTGGGTTTGAATACACTTCAGTGTTTTTTTCCGGTGGTAGGTCCCCTTTTACAGCGGACCGTCTGGTTGGGTACCACCGCGGTGTTTTTCTAACCAAAGCAGTGGTGTGGAAAACACCAGTTTCCGGTTTGGGGGGCAAAGAGCCGGAATTTATTTTAAACAACCCCAACATCCTTGTTCCGGTAGGCAAGGCTTTTGGGCCAATGTCTATGGGCGTCGGTGCGTAGGCAAAAAAAAAGGTAATTAAAAGACCATTCAGAAGGTTCTTACTCCAAAAAGGTTGCCAGAAGTGCAACAATAGTAAAAAAGTTTTTCTTTTTTTCGTCCTTATTGACCGCAATAATGAATTAACTTTTGGATAAAGCAACAGTAACAAAATCAAACTAATAAACTTGAACTTTACTTTACCGGTATAAATACCACAAGAAACATTCTTTATGGGACAATCACAAAATATTGATTGGATTGACGAATATTGCCATTGTCACACAGCAATTTTGACGACAATTTACCAATAAGAATGCTAGTTGTGTGACGCCAGTTCGTTGCTATAGGTTATTTTGTTAACACCTTATCCTTCTATTCAGCTAAAAAATAGTTGAAAGTACTAATACTTCTACTAAAAAATGACTACCGTGGTTGAGGTGTTTATCATAATAAAACACTCTAGTTTGTTACGGTTTGAAGCCAGATTAATTACTGAGAAAACATCCGATGTGAGCCATCATCATCAGGTGATAAAACTCTGACGTCTTTCCTTATGTTATGGGACAGCGAAGCAATTTGCAGCCTTGACTGGTATCCGCAAACTTATAAACTGTTTACTTTTAAACCTCCAAAAAAAAACAAATTTAGGAATTTGAATCCTTGACCTACCAAACGGCAACTTATGGTTTGTGGAAATAAATGCCATAGCCTTCATATTATATGACTAATTGAGAAATTTACACATACCCAAACTCGCCAATTTACCAAATATAAAAGGCCCAATAGCTGGGAGCGAAACTTTGCATTTAAAGTCGAGCAAAAAAAGGCTAGTCTATATAGCCACCAAGGAACGTCCAATTAAATAAATTTCTAATTACGAATATCTATAAAGGTTTTAATCTATATATCGATAAATGAAATTTGATTGTCTGTTTTTAATATATAACCGATGCATTTCACATAACAAGATTTTTGTTTATTCTCTCTGTCTGGTTGTTTTGACTAACCTTTAGAAAGGCTTCTTCAATTTTAACGGAACTTTCAATGAAATACAGCTGATGTAACGGTAAGTAACATGGATATTTATTTTTAGAAAAAAGTTATGTGTGTGTCACGGGCAACAGTTTGGATAATTAAATTAAATGGGAGAGAACAAAGGTTATTACTTTTATTGTTATCATATTATCAAAATGCCTTAAATATACAATAACAGTTTTACGTATTTGCATCGCATTTTATTACTGTATAGCTATTTTTAAAGTTACCACGGGTTTCAACCGTTTGGTATTGACGGCATCCTTTTATGGTTTTTTTTAAAATACTTGTAAACTAGTAGAACCAAAAAAAACATCAAAACATATTCTTCAAGGACGATGAAAAATTTATCGAATATAACAAGTTGGTGTGTGGTCACTTGAATTCATAAACAAGGTACAAGGGGCACTGGAGGTTTGGTTTTAAATAGGGACATTGGGTGACGGTAAAAATATTGTAATATAAAATCTTTTGGGTTTTTTAATATCCTTTTCCTTGCAGTTCTTTGAAGAATTCCCATTCCTTTTCCTTCATCTGATCTTAATCAGAGAACCATCTCACAGTGATAAATATTATGAATAGAACTATATTCCCTTGATCTGTTTAATGATGAATTAATTTATCACATCATTAAACAGATTAATTACCGTGGTTTAACCCATAGTGATTATGGAAAGGAAAAGGTAGACCCCTATAATGAGCTCTTATTTACAGATAATTTTATTATTTATGGTTTATCATAACTTCAGCTTTACTTCTTATAATAAATCGTTATAATTAGTCAATCAGAAAACAATTATTTACAATTTAATCTTTATTGTCTAATATTATGTAAAAATTTAACTTGATTAAAATTACGTGTAGAAATGCATGTTTTTTTCGTCAAAATTATAATGAAATTAACTTTTATATCTAGAAACTTAACCAGAATTGTTTTGGAGCCAAAAAAGCTAACTCAAGTAATAAGCACATCATGATTTTAAAAATATTAATTCCATAACTTTTTTAACTATAAGTTTATAAACCGTTCAAATATACAAAGGTTTATCATCATCACCCGGGGAACACTGCGGAATAGGGCTCCCCTAATTTACGCTCTCTCCATCAGGGGGTTTTTGGACCTTATACGGGACACGCTGGCTCAAACGCCCGCATTGAACCGAATTGGGGCAGACCGACCTTTTCAGCCCATCCGACCATGGATCATCTTACTTTTTCAGACAATTTAATTGGCTCAAATTGTCCTTAACAAAACCCTGCTTTTCCAATCACAAAAAAAAAAACAAAACTTAATTGGAAATTCCAGTGGAACTGGTTAAACTTAAAAATTATCATTTTTCGTATTAATATCCATTTTTAAAAATTATTTCACATAATAAAATTTTGTAATGCAAATTAAAAAATTGCGAAAAAATTAACATAATGTTCAACGTTGATTAACGGCTTCATGACCGCTTTGAATGGATTAATTCTGCATTACATTTGCATCATGTTGTCAATTATTGGCAGATTAATATCGTGTATGCAATGAGTTAATTATAGTGGGGTAAAATTAGATGTTGTCTTGCCTATTAAAATTCCTGATTTCAAAAACCAACCTGGAGATTTAATATCTACTTCCCTTACGTACATAACTTTTCTCCAAGTGCCTCCGTAGCCTAAACCAAGGCGTTTGCTTTAGAAACCGGAGGTCGGGGTTCCAATCCTGCGGGGTTCGACAAATTTTCATTGTTGTTTCCTGTTTGAGGGACAATTTTAAAGACACCCAATTGTCTAAAAGGTAAGATGATCCATGGTCGGATGGGCATGTAAAAGGCGGTCCACCCACCAACCCGGATTGGCTAAAGGGGAGGATCCAAACCCCTTATGGATAGGGGTTTAGAGGCCTAGTCCAACCAGTAATATCAAAGGTTGATGATGATGATGATGATGACCCTTTTTTGAAGGTTACGGTTTTTCCAGCCGTCTTTAAAAACTTATTATTAGAATATTACTAAAAAACAATGTGTACTTTTATTTTAATCTGTTCTGTATTTCATAAGGATTGGATATGAAAACAGATAGCCAACAATAGGGCCACCCTGAAGGAAAGGTGATCATTGACCCAACCGGCAATATCGGTGTTATCAACAACGCCTTTCCTGCAGGAGACATAGGATTTTAAGCTTCATTTATCAAAGCTGGTTACGGTGCCCTTAAAACGGAAACTGGTGGTGTTTTCACACTACCTACCGACTTTCAAATTCCAGTTCATATTCAATTATTATTCATATATTTAAAAAATTTATTTCCCTTTTTAAAAAAAAGAAAACCTTAATATAATGGAAATATTGCCCGCTTTTATTTTTTAATTTTTCTTTTTGCAATTAGAGTTTTGTGTAAAACTTAAACATTTATCTAAATATACGCTGATACTAACACAATACCATTCGAGCAATTTTTAAGTTTTTTAAATTGATCATTCTAAAACCATCCGGTAAGTATTCTATCGCTATTTAATTTAGTGACTAACTATTGGCTGCGACTCCTTCCGCGTACATATAATTGCAATTTACTTGAATAACAGTTTTACCAAAAAACTACTGGTATCTGACCCCAAAACCTGACTTCCTAGAACGACTCCAAAAATGGTCTTTTTGATGGTCAACCGGGACCGACTTTTCACATGCTTATCTGATCATAAAAAATTTTTACTATGACAATTAGTAGAACGGCCCTTAGTGTCCCAAACAACCAAGAAACAACTCAATGATATTGGGTAATTAAAAAAATTAAATATTTTGACGGTTTCCGGGGTTTCGAACCCTAATTTGACTATCCGGTATTGGTCTTTCCTTTACAAAGAAGCCTACCGCCAGTATGACGATTGTATATTACAATATTGTCCTGGGCGAACAGGATAACTGTTATGATCGTCGGCCATTTTAATTGCGTTATTAAACATGTTCTGTCATATTTACTCTCTTGAAGGCTGCCACGTTAACCTTATTTATTTTCAAGGTATGCAAAACTCCAGGCTCTAGTTAGTTTCATAACATTAAATACGTACGGAGGCGAGCGCACATTTTATTGCGATAGAGAAGACAAAAGAAAAGAATCAAAACAAAAGTTTAACTTTGTCTAGAGGCCAACTTACACAAGAAACTTGAGTAATACGGACTCCGCCTTAACAAAGATTTATGGAGATGGGGCGAAAGCGAGGTTTATTAAGCGTTTAAGGAATAGTAAAAATCCATTGCATCTTTAAACGTTTAATATTATAATCGTTTGTTTATTAATGGGACTTGATTTTGTTAAAATAGTAGAGTATTGAGTATTCATTAGGAAAAGATAATACTGTCTAACCCAAAAAGCTATTTTACTAATTTTATCCAAATCAGCCATTTTACAATAAACGTATTTCCGTAAATATATAATTTTTAATATCTTAAAATTGCAAAGCGGCTGAAAAGCTTCATTTGAAAGTGAAAGTATAAAAAACTTTTAATTTTACGTTGTTTTCTGAATCCAGGTTTAAGCTTCTGTAGTTTTTTGTCATTACAAATCTTTACCAATCTTCTTGCACAAGTACAGCAACATTATTTTTTCTTAAATAAATCGATATATCAAATTATTAAAGGATAGAAACAATTACTTTTTAATTAAGAAATGATTCATTTTAATTAATAAATTGAGAAGTAGCAGAATCCTTCTAGCAAATTGGGTTAATGTAAAATCTAAATCCATTTAGGTTAGAATATGTCAGTATACTTTTACTACACACCATCGGAAGCTCTGAATAAGGAATTTTTGATTTAATTTTTTTTTTCTTTTAAAATACGCGTCCAAATAAAGTGTATATTAATATTGTTATTTCAAAAGCTACCTAAACCATTTTATAGTATAAAAGCAATTACAAAAAATTAAATTACATTCAAAAAACCCTTTGTGTTCATGTTGAGAATCAAATTTAAAACGTTCGGTTAAATTAAACCTTAATGACATCAAACATCAATCATTGAGATGGCCGAACTTTCATTTTGACGTCTATAAAAATTTATTAATTAAAACGAACAATGTTTCTTGGTTTATACAAACCTTATTTTGTCACATTTTGATAGGGTGAAGTTTTTCGAACGTCGAAATTTTTAAATTTTCCTTGAGAATATTTAGATGGGAAAGGTTTTGATTAGGAGCTTTTAAATACTAATATATATACAGATTACTTTTTTTGTATAGATAAATATGAACCGTATTTCATTGAACTTTGTTTTTAAGAATATCTCCAATAAAGTAAAAAATTTTTGGATTTTCGTCAAATATTTTTTAAATATTAAAGATTATACTCCTCTTTTATCGATCGACTAATTAATCTAGTACCCCGAGACCCGTAAAAACTCGGTGAGAGAATTTGTTGATTCCTTTTTACAAAGAAATATTAAAACAGTCCAAATTTTAAATATTTATTGAAAAGTGAGAGGCCAAAACGAACAATTCATCATTTTAATAGTATAAATTGAAATTATTCACGGAAGGGAACCATGAAATAATTTTTTCCCCACAAAGTTAATTTGGACATTGTCCCCTTTGGTTCTTTTTTGCCAACCAATGATCATCTAAACAGTTTAAGTTGCCCTAACTATGTTCTAGCATATCATTTTTGGACGAGAAAATTTTTTTCATTGTCCAAAACCAAACCAATAAGCACCGCCTAATTTCCGAAGAAAATTTGTATCTTCAATCCGGTAAAGTCCCTTCCATTCCTTTAAAACCACCCGCGGCCAGTCTGTTGGCCAGAATGCTTCCCTCCATAATCCACCTCCTCAACCCGCAACAGGATAATTCCCTAAGATCACGGCCAACCCTTGATAAAATACCTTTCATTTCGGCGACGCGGCAAAACAAGTGGCATTTCGTTCCAAATTTACCTGTTTCACTCAATCCCAAAAGCAAGTTATCGCTGCGTAATAAGGTGTTGCTATACAAAACGGTCATCCACCCCATCATGACCTACGCCAGTCTCGTCTTGCGCACGCAAAGCCCTCCGATATCCATAAAATCCAAACCATGCAAGATAGAATCATGCCGGGGAACCAACAAACATTTAAAAGCAAGCATCAATCCGATAGAACATTTAATGAATTGGATAACAGCCAAGCCCAAACAAAACAACGAACCCTCCGCTATGGAAAACTCAAGGCGACGAAGTTCCCTTTCCGGTCGGATGGGAGGGCGAACGTGAACTTTACCGGTCACCTCCTCCGGGCAACATAAATTCACCCCGATAAAAGGTAATAATATATAGTATATTGGCATTATAATTACAAACACATTTTTGAATTTGTCTTCTGCAGCCCGAAACTATTGCTAAGTAACCTTTAAAGCTTGGTGGCAAAAATATCCCGAATATCCTGCTATCCTGAAAGTTTAAGTTTTAACCGCAGGTTTATTAAACTTTTTTGGACGTCCAACCGTTTCGGTTTTGACGAGGTTTAAAAAAGTTGGGTGAACTTTTTTCCTGGGAGTATTTCCGTGTTGAAAATATTGAATTAAAGGTATTTTGTTAAACTTTTGAATATCGGTGATCTAAAAAATCTTTTACAAAAGGAAACGTCGTTCCTTTGTTTAAAATTATGTTAATAATAACAGTGGGTGCATTGCTATCAGAGCAAAGATTAAATTAATGAAAGGACTTTTCTAGAAATATTCTAATATGCTAAAAACAAAAAACATTGGCACTCAGGGATATTTTAAAGAGTTGTTACAAATTTTAATCTTTACAAAACTATACCATTTATGCTTGGGAATGACTCCCACAAACGTTTGAATACTCTACAAGGAACGTTTAGACGATATGCTAATCGTAGTCTGCTTGGGGCTTACGTAACAAAAACTATTTCAATTCTTATAACACGACGCAATAAAGTAATAAATTGTTATAACGTCATGATCAAGGTATTTAATCTAATAAAACTGCTTTTATTTTATAGCTATACAATATTTGCATCTTTAATTCCTATTTATAACCTCATAAGATATATTGTGTAATAATTTACATACCATGAAAAAGTAGGTTACTGAGCCATCTGGGCCGTTTTTTTACGTCTGTTTCTAAATATATTAAAAAAATCAATGGTTGTTTACTTGTTCTTAAACTATTTGTGTGCAAATACATAATTATCCATAATAATGCCAAATGCACAAAGTGGCATAGATATGGAAGCGTCGCACGTATATTTTTGTTAATAGTCGGCCGGTAGTCAGCGATTGACATCTTAGTGTCATGGGGGGCTTTTGATCCATCCAGAAGAGAGATACAGTTTTTAAATAGATCGACGGCATCTGACCTCTTCAACGGAAAGGGCAAATTTGAAATTTCCCAGTAAATATGAGGGCACTGGAACCCGTTAAACTGCCCAAAGATGGTTTTGGAACCAATTCTAACCCACATCCGGGGGTATAAAGAATGGAATACCGCAAGGCCATGGAGGCGGTGATAATTTGCCACAAATATACATAACTATTGTCTGATGTAGACTATGACTGCTATGGACATTATAATAGCATCTTAATATTAAGCATGTTTTTATGGTATATTTACTCTTTAAAGGCTGCCATGTTAACACATATTTCAAAGGTTACAAAGCTCGAGGTTACAGTTAGTTTCAGAACCTTGGATATGTACAGAATCGGACTTACTTTCTAATGCGATGGTAAAAACAAAAGAAAAGAAGCAAAATAAAAGTTTAACTTTGTCCTGTAGCGAACCAGTTCAAGCAACTTGAGTTTTAGGACTACGCTTTAACAAAGATTTATGGAGATGGAGCGTAAGAAAAGTTTATTAAGCGTTTAATGAATAATAAAAATCCATTGCTTCTTTTGAACGTACAATAATAATATCGTTTAGCTTTCGGGTAGCGTATGGCTTGCCAAAGTTTACAAATAGTACGATATGTTTGATTTTATTGAGTTGTATTTATAAATCAATCCCTTTCAAACTATTTGACGTTTGAGTTGCATTTAAATACTAACAAATCCCTTTAATTTTTAATTATTTTACTTCAAGACGAAAGCATCACCTGAAATGTACGAATATGTTGATTTTATCTTTCTTTTGAGAAAATAAGTTTTGTATCAATTTGACGACAAACGTTCATTTCTTTTATCAGGAAAGTAATGTTCTAGCATAATGCTTATAACTGCTTCATTGCTGTTAGTAAAAAGGCATTGTTTTACTTCGTTTGAATGGTCAATATTGTGAAAAAATTCGCTGTGTATAGAAGGCCATTGATTTGAGACTATCATGTTGCAAATGTTGCTGATACTTTCTGTACGTTAATTTTTTAAATTACTAAAATAATAATGACGACGACCGTCAAGTCATAACCTATGTCCAGCAGTGAACAGAAAAAGGTTAATGATGAAAGCCAATATTATTTCTTTTAGTATTCTCCCATTTAAGTCCAATCCAACATAAAAAGGTCTATTAAACCAATATACCTTCTTAAAAAGGAACTTTAAAAGTTAAGACTTTAAACTATTAAATAGTAGTTTAAAGTCAGACTAAGTTACATCGCAGTTCTCTAAAAGGACTTGCAGTCACACCTAACTTTACTCTCACAAACTTTCAAAAGTCCAACCCGAGGTGGGTCAATAAAAGTTGCATCTTCTGTTCCAGTATGTAAAAAATACTTACTTTCTTACAACTGATATGACGCAAAGATAATTTTTAATTTAAAACTCGATTGTCTTGAGTGACTGCGTGTCATCCAATATTTGGCTACAAGTAGTATTCACCTATAATATGAAGCTTAAAAGATCTTCATTGTCATTGCAACAACTGATTTGCCTAGTAAAATAAAGATTTTATTGTAAGAAAGAATTGTAATCTTTCACAGAAATCTACTTATTTCACTCTGTCCAAATCAGCCTGGCTGATGGCTGATTCAGCTATTGAAAAATCTTCAGTCTTTGAGCAAATGTGTAATTTTTAATATATCAATACTGCAAAGCGATCGGGAAGTTTAATTTTAAACTTTTAATTTTCCTAAGTTTCCTTAAGTCAGGTATTCAGGCTCTTGTATTTTTTTATTACATATCTGTTTGATATAGAAATAAAAGAAATTTTTATTATATTCCTAGCCGTACAATCTCAAATTAAAATCTTACCAAATTTTTTTAATTATTAGGAAAGTCAACTATTAAAAGATAAAAATAATTAATTTACAATAAGAAAAATTTTTATTAAAAAATTGGGGACCAAAAATCTTTTAAACCAACCAATTTAAAATATTTAACTAATTACCATAAACCTTCGGAAGCTCTGGTTGGGGTTTTCTTGATTATTTTTTTTTAAAACCAAAGGGTATAAGGTTACCGCCGTTATTATAAATTTATATAGAAACAATACAAAGCATAAAGAGAGCAAATTAAATTAAATTTTTACATAAAAGGCTTATTCCGAAATTGATGAGCCATTTTATGGTTTAAAGCTAAATTTTTAAAATCGAAGGCCTTTGCCCATAAGTTACCCAATATGTAAACATTTGGTTCGATTAAAATATCCAAGTACAGTAAAATAACACTCTTCTTATGTTTTCACGATAAGAGATGTCAAATTTACCTACAACATTCGGCTAAAGTTACCGGCGCTTAATTACATCATACATCAATAACTTTAGACTGTACGCTTTTGCGAACTCCCATTAAATGACTTCTATAAGGGGTATCGATTATTCAAAACGAAACAATGTTTCGTGACATTTATACAAATCGTTATTTTTGTCACATTTTGATATATGGAATATTAACGAAGCTCAGAAATATGATTTTAAGTTTGCTTGAGAATGTTTAGGCGGTAAAACAGTTCGGTTTACAGTTTTTATAACAGTCGACATTAATATAGATTACCTTAATTAGATTAGTATGGATAAAAATTAACTATCATTTCATTGAATTTCGTTTGGGAGATATTTGTTATAGTCAAGTCAAAGTCAAAAGTCATAGATCTTTTATTCAATATCAAGCATTATCCTTTCTTCATTGACAAATTAATTTACCACCGACCCAAAGGACTTATTAAAAACTTTTGTTGGACAATTTTTTTTTCCTTTTTTCCAAAAATTTTTGAAAACATATAAAAACAATCAACATTTTTTTTCTTTGATAAACCGGAACGAACTAAATAATTACCAAAGGCGTGTTATCATAAAACCTAAAACCATAATAATTTGACCCAAAGGTTAATTAATAGCACATTACTCTTTAAATATATGGTGCCATAGATTTGAACGAAATTAAAAAATGCAACGTATAGGTTGTACCTAAAAATAAGTTATTGCAAAAAATTTTTTATCGAAAGGTGTGTTATTACATTGTTGTTGGTAAAGTCATCGATTAACAAACATGTTATATTGCAAAGTTTAACGTCTCGTTTCCTAAAATATAAGACCGGAAAGTCACAAGTTATTGAATGAACCGCCACGTTACAACGTAACGTAGAAACTTGGGTTACTACTTACTTAGCAGTTCAAACTGTTCATTTAAGTTTACAGAGAATGTTATTTTGCAATGGAAGGTTGGTAGGCCATGCTCGGCATTATTACGATAACACGGCAACCCGGGGAATTTTAAAGGTCGGAAAAAACATTCAAAAACCATCAAGAACAGATCCAAGATGGATCTGCTGGCTCGACAATGTAGGCTGGTAACCCAAATTTTGAAAGAAACAAAAAAGTTGGATCGAAAAAAAGAATTTACCCGTGTTAATGGAAGGAGAGAAGAACAAAAGTAATGTAGGTAATTTAATTTGCAAAATTTTTTCGGTAATTTAAAACAAACCAACATTTAAATAATAAATATAATCAATCAAACAGTCATGACGGGGGCTCATCCGTGTTTGGTTACTTCGAAGGGAAATAGAAATCATTTAAAAAAATAAAGGTGGTTAGTCTCCAGGGCAGATGGATTGAATTAGAACACCTGTTTGCGCGCCAGCATATTTTGTCAATTTTTGGCTCGGCTTTTTCATCCTCTGTGAAGGCATTGATATTTACCGAAGGATTTATTCAAACATTGGTTGTGCCTATTCCGAAAAACAATACGGGTGATATTCGGGCATTCCAACTACAGACCCCATGTCGTTAACTTTACGATTGTGGTGGGTTCGGAACGGTCCCTTTGCACTTAGGGGGTATAAATAATGACGATGGGGGTTAGGGTTCCGATAATTTCAACCGATAAGGCTATTTTAATTAAAGCATGTAGTCAATTATTACAAACAACGACAAATACCATTTACGCTTTTCCGAGACCCGGTCGCGCCTTTGATACCTAATCATAATCTTGGGGAAAAGTTACGTCACCCGGGGCGGGGAAACCGGGAGGGTTTGGGACCTGCTCGGATACTGGGCCCGCGAGCAAAATGGGTCGGTGGGGTGCCGAGTTGTCTGTTCCGGCTCCTTCCCGACCTCTTCCACATTAGAATGATTTGATCGGGGCCAGGGTACCCTGGGACGGCCACCAGTTCGAAAAAGACGCCTCTGGCCTGAGAAGAACCGCCGAAAAAATCTCAGCGGAACTATCTCAGTTTTGCTTTTCTACACGTGCATTAAATTTTTAAATACATATTGAACAAATAGAGAACAACCACTTTTACCCTATTTGGCAAAATTAGTTCTTTGTGACCATTAAATTTTAACAATGATCTCTCCTAACAAGATAAATTTATAGAATTCCTTAATAGAGCTCACAAAAAGCGTGGGAGGTGTGAAAAGGTTCCTATAGAAAAACAGAAGCAGCAAACACCATTCAAACCAATTGTTTTGATGGAATTTAAACCTTTTTCTAGTGTAAACTTAAAAAATATTCTCCATGGAATCTATTATTCAGAGCTTATTTAATTTTTAAAAGCTTAAGATCAAAAAAATTTTTAAAGTACAGTGGTTCTCCCTGGCGCACCGCACGCCGCCATGCATAACCGGGTACGGTCGCCTCTAACGTCTAACGTTGTTACGCATCGGGTGATGGGCGAGTGATTTCAAATGTCACGTGTAAATTGGTTATTAACGAACCTTTGTTTGTTGGTAACAAAGTGGACACATTACTGGACAAAATTAAACACAAATTTGTCCCGGGTTTCTTTTTTGGAAAACAAACTGGCTGAATTCTGTGGATTTGTTTGCATTCTTGACCTGGGAGACTGACCCAAACTGTATACATACAAAAGGGAAGTGTCGTTCCGACCACTGTGGGGTTGACTGCTGGCCCAACTCTCGTTCAGACATGTTAGTCCAGTACCGATGCGGCCATGGTCAGGTCACTTCCTTAGTAATTAAGGGTAATAAGGTAATTTATTTAAAATAAAAAAATTGTAATGAGAATATAATTTTTAAAAGTAAATACATTATGGGGCATAAGAACCCGAACAAATAAATTTTTTATTAAAGTTGTAATGAAAATTTATGTCGGAAATTATTTAAACATGGTAATATGAAAAATGATTGATAAAATAGATTATTTGAATTGAGGATTATTTTTAAAACATGACGAATTTTATTGGATATTATAAATGGTTACAAAGGCTTACCAAGTTACAATCAAGGAGGGTTTGAGGTAGAAGACATTGATAAAGGCTAGACCTTTTACGTAAGGCATAACCCGACAAATTTGTGTTATACTTGTGTCCAAGTTAATTTATTTTTATTTCAAAAAAACAGTTCAATTAACTTAAATTTACACCTGACATCTAGAATCACGTGCTTCATCACCCGATGCGTAACAACTTGAGAGTGGGCGACCTTACCAAGCCTGGCGGCGTTGCGGTGCGCGGGGAAGAACTTACAAGGAAATTTTGTGATCTTAAGCTATTAAAATTAAATAAGCTCTGAATTATAGATACCATGGAGAATATTTTGGTTAAGTTTACACTAGAAAAGGTGTTAAATTCATCAAACAAGGTTTGGTTGAATGGGCGCCCTTTTCTGTTTTTCATAAGGAACCCATTTTACACTCTACCTTTTTGGCCTTTAAGGAATTCTATAAATTTATCTTGTTAGGAGAGATCATTGGTTTTACATGGTCCATTACAAAGAACCAATTCTTTTTGAAAAATTGGTTGGTTCTCTATTTGTTCAATATGTATTTAAAATTTAACGCATTGAAAAGCAAAAACTTGGAATTTTTTGGTTTTCCTTTTCTCAGGGCCAGGGGCGTTCTTTTTCCGAACTGGTTGGTAGCAATCTGACAATCAATAAGAGGAGTGAAAGGGAAGGATGTTTTATTAGAAAGTTCTGGATTAACCATATCGAACCCAAAAAATGAGACGTGACGGGCCTTTTCGTTGGGACCAAAATGGACCAAAAAATTTAAAGGAAACTTTTATTTTCTTTCTTTAAATCTTCTATGTTTAAATTAATTATATGGTAATATTGAAATTTTGAAAAACATGTCATCAACATCAGCATATTTTCAATCCAAACCCTACTTAACCTATCCTATCCTAATGGCCAGTCGAGCCATTTCGCAACTAAAATATAATATTTCCCGACTCCTGGTTGATTAAATTAATTTTAACCCGTGGTCTAGGCGGTGAAAAATATTTATACGGATGTTAAAGCGAGTTTTTATTGCATACCCAAAACTTTTCCAATGTTATTCATTATTTTATTTTAATAGCTTATGAATAAAAAAAATCTTACCAATCAAAATTTCTTGGAAAATGATAAACACATATCAATTGAACTTGCATTAAAAAAAGGGTTGCAAACCCAGTCACAGGTTTTAATGTTAACCACGAAAAACAACAGATTTTGCATTGGATGGAATAAAAGTAATGTAAAACAAAAAGTTTTTGAACTTTTGCCAGTTGAAATTCCAATGAAACTTGCGTTTGGAACTTCCGCCTTAACAAAAATTTATGGAAAATAGACTTAAAAGTTGTAAAGTATTTAAGAATAAGAAAACGGTAAATCTTATAAAACAAACTCGGAAAAAACCGTTGATCAATTTTTTTCCGGCCGGATCCGGTTTAGGAACCTTTATTAATTCTTCTCTTGTAAACTTTGCAAAAATTTGAGCCAACTTTTTTAAAAAAGTTTCACTTTTAAAGTATTTTTTTAGTGGGTGGTGGGTCCCTTTTTCGGACCGGTGGGCCAAACCGCCGTGCCTTATTTCTGCTCAAAGTTAGCGTGGCCACCTGTGTTCCGGTTTGAAAGCACCTTCCAGGTTATTTATTGGGAAACGAGACTTAACGTCCTTATGTCTCACGTAGGCAAGGGTTATAAACGGTGTTGTTGATTTGGAGCGCCGGGAATACTTTTCATCAGGAGGGCTTGGACTGTTCTGCCTGCATAGCTAATAAAAATAAAAAAATCGTCGTGTGAAATTAACCATTCAGACAAAATAATCACCTTTTGGAAAGGGTTAATTAAAAAGGTGAATTATTGCATCCAAAGTTATTCACAATAATAGAGTTTTAGAGCCGAAAGTAACCTTTAAGGCCGGATAAAAATATCAACGAAAAGATCCGGGAATTTTCCGGAAAGTTTCTTGGAACCGCAGGTTTATTCAACTTTTGGGCGTTCATAATAAATTTGGTAAACTTTTATTCAGGGGTTCCGGTAAAAAAATATAAAATTTTTAATATTTTGACTTAAACTGTTTGTTTTAATAGCATTAAGATGAAAGTTAATATAAATTACTTGTTCGTAAAATTATACTTAATAACATTAAAAATACGTGAAATTTAACAAAAAAAATATGAGGATTCAACAAGGCGTATAATTTTTTCGTCTTATAAGGTGAATTAATTATCCCGGATTACAAATTTTAAAAATGTTTTCATTAAAATGCCTATTGTAGGTTATTCTTATAACGTACTATTGTAAAGGCTGCGTTGCAATTTAATTGCACAAATTATGATTTTTGGACTTGAAAATTTTATTAAACCAATTACATAACAATTGTTAAAAAATAAAATTATACCAACGACTGTTAATACCCTTAAATTATAAAAGAATGACCTCGGACTACGGAGCGGGGAATTTAAGAAAAAACATATTTTCGATTCAAAGTTTCTTTAAATGTGGACTTATGATGAAATTTGAATATAAATACTTATCACTATAAATTAGATAATATATGATATAATAAACGTATTTCTTAAAAATAATTTAAAAAATAACCTAAATCACAAACTCAGCACCCTATAATAATTATGTTCTAGTAAAGATTCACCGTTTAAAAAACATTTTCTATAAAGGCGTCCTTTCCAGATCAATGGCTTATGAATAAGGGTTGATAAAATGTTGAGAAAGCCAATTTACCCTTCATAATGTCGGAAAAAAATCCAGTGTTTTTTTGGGACTAAAACGACGCGACTATCAGGGCATTCACTTGATGGTAAGTGACACGCCGAGCCCGTAAGATGTGCACCCTACGACGCTAAAAATCTAAGACATGGAATGTTATGTCTCGTTTAAGACGTAATTACGCTGGTTACGGTGCCTTTAAAACCGGAAAACGACAGGGTTAACAGACTGCAGCTTTTCATAATTTCCACATTTGCACCCCCTGTGGTGGCGCATCAGGTGAGCCAGCTGCTTGTTTGCCTTGTTTTCTTTAAGAGACATGAAAAGATAAAACCTAGTTTTGAATGGTTCCTATTGCATTTTCCTTTAAACAAGCCGTTTTCTTTATTTAATTTAATTTTTTCCTTAATGTTAAAATATTTCTCTAAAGCTGTATCGATCTAAAAATTATTATATCATAGATGAAGACAATATATTTCAATAACAACCGCTATAAAGCAATTATGTATAACTATCAAAGCATTAAATTATTATTTAGTTTTGGAGTAATTAGTGAAATTCTTAAGGCTTTTATTTTAATCATTTTAATTCAATATACTGACAAACGTTTGTCTGAGTGATAACATTTAAAAATAATTGTAAAGCGTCTTGTTGCATAAAATTTGAAATATAGCCAAATATACTTTACTCGATTAAAGCTAGCGGTCTGTAAGCTCGACAACTGCCAGTTCTAAGAATTTAAAAGTAGTGCTTCTTAGCTAATTTAATTTTAAACAATAATGTTACCGTGGATTGACATTGGCCCTCGCTTTCAAACCAGGGTTGTGGCCGAATCCTGGCCGGAAAAAACTAAGGTTATCTTTTTTGAGAGTTGAATAGGATAATTTATAATATTAATAATAAAATATTTAAATATTCGACTTTACTTTGGGTAATTTGACCACTTATCAATATGGTATGAATATTGCGTATACGCAACGCAACATGGTCTTTTATGACACTAAACTAATTTAGTTCGTCGATCGATCATCGTCCGAATTTTCGATGAATTATTTCATAGACGGTAATCAAATCGTTTCAGGTTTGATCATTACGTATAAAATAATTTAACAAAATTCGGTACAAGCAACGTCCAGCTTATTATTAAATCAAATTATGTATACAAACTTATTACAATTGTTGATCGTTTGAAATATTAATGACAAATACAAAAGAGACAGACTAGATTCTAGGATTGTTTTAAAAGATTTATATTTTAAATATTCATATATTCACACCTAGCAACCCGCATTAACTAGCAAGGGGGATCGGTTCCAAAACCTAATGAATAAGAGGGGGACCATGTCCAGCAGTGGACTATCAAGGCCGATGTATTAAATTTGTGGTAAATAATTTTTTATTGGTAAAAATTTCTAAAATAAATCAAAACCAATTTATTTTTAATCAAATTGTTTATAATTCAAGCTGCCTCTGGCAAGTTTCCATTTTGTAGTAGCAAAAATTAAATAGGTTGTGTCTTAAAAATTTGGGAACCCAGGATTGCCCCTTCCCACTTTCCCCACAGAGGTAGTTTTAATTCATACAATAGAAAAGTAATTTAATATCCCAAAATTAAATTTTTGGTCAATAGCTAAAGTTCAAGTAACATCAAGTATATCTCCAAAACCCATCGAAATCAAGGCCTTGTAGATGCTGATGGAATAAATTGGCAAAATATTCATTAAAAAGGTCTTGGTGGTTAAGTTTTGAACTTTTTAATATATATTTATTAATTGGAGTTTTAATTACTTTTTCATTTATTTTATTTAAAAAATCTAGAATCAAAAAGTCAATTCAGTATCATGATATTGGAAGTAAAGATTGTCTTGTTACTCTATGTCTAACATCTTTAATGTTCAAAAGGATAATTATAATGATAGTAATTATAGTCGTTTTTCTTACTAGTTAAAAAGGATTTAGCTCATACTATCAAAAATTGATTCAGTATATGTCTATCTAGATTCTAGATAGTACTGACTTAATGCTAACGGCTGACCACATCCTATCAATTAACTTAATGCATCCATACATGTAATTCTGCATCAATCATGAAACGGGTCAGTAATGTCGGAAGAGGTTTGATGCGGTTCATTTCAAATGTTTCCCTGTAATATTGAAATTTTCTGGACCTTTATTTATCTAAGATATCAATTTGTTGTAAATAAAGCTCAGCCAATATTTTTGTTTTTAAAAGTGTAAAATTATTGTCTTGCCATCATCATCATCAGCCTGTGTTATTCCACATGCAGACACAGGCCTTAATGCACGGTCTTCCCATTAGGGGGTTTAATGGACGGTATCCCACCACGCTGGTCCAATGCTGGTTGCTGGTTGGCAATTAAAAGACCGACCCTTTTAAGCGGTTTACTTCGCTGGTATTTACTGTTAAATTTAGTACACAAAATGGATACCTACTTGAGTAAATTAACCAGCTATTCCGAAGATTAAAACCAACAGAAAGACAGACAAAAAATTAACAAAAAATTAGTACCCTAACCAGTGTTTAAAGTATGTTAATGTTAATTGGCCAAGCCAAAAAACAAGTTCATGTGTTGGACGTTTTCATCCAAAATCAAGTTTATTTTACTTTAAGCGTCAAGTTTACAATGGCGATGCCGTCTTTTATCTCGCGGATCAACATCCCGGAAAATTGGAACAATTCAAGAAACCATGGAGACAAAAAGAGAAACGGAGCTCCAAGAGGCCCTGGCACCCCCAATCACCCAAAAGTTTTTAAAGTGGTAAAATCAAAAAGGTAAAGAATTGTGCGTCTTAAAGGTAGTCCCAATTTTTTATGGAATATTTTATAACAAGGTACACAAACGTTCGATCTGTATATTGAACGTTTTGTCTGTGTACTTGACTAAAAAGATGAATGTCATATAAGTATTCCTCACAGCAAGAATAAATAAGTGAAACAATAATACAACAGAACAATTTCGTGTAAAAGCACAGCTAATAAGTTGACTGGATTCGGAATTCCAAACTTTTGCTCTTGCTACGATGAAGTGGAGATTAAACCTTCAAGCAGTCTCAAATATCAATTGAACTAGTTGTATTGTGATGGTAGTATTAAAAACTTTCTCCGGGAACGCTCCGAGTTGAAATAATTGGGAGTACCGTATTATGGATCAACTATACATTTGACCAAACTTAAAATCACTAGGAATTTTTTTTTATGAAAGGCTTTTAGCTAAACGGATAAAAGGTTAAACCAAACTTTTATCGTTTTAACCTTCTGCAGTTCTTTCAACACAAAAGTTAAAACCATAAATCAATTAAATTCCCAACATTTGGTATGCCACCGCCCCATGGCTTTTTGGCTTACATATTTTTGTACCATATAAAATGTCACTGGTTTAACGAAATATTTTTAATGCAGTAGTTATAGTATAGGGTAAAGAACATGATAGATCATAATTATTTTTTTGAGGAAAATGCAATGTGAGTACATACAATAAAACATATTTTTTGTTTTATTATACTACTCTGAAAATAAATAGAAAAGTATATTTGGGTCAACAAAGCTTCTTTAAACCTTTTAAAAATTTCATTTTAAAATGAATGTTTGCTCACTAATGGCTCTTAACTAAACGTTATTATATGTTGTTAACATATAATTTTCAATAATCATGCTAAAAATGTTTCATTTCCAATAATTATAAAAAAAAACATTGAATTTACCTAATATTTTCTATAATCTATTTATTCCACTAAAACATATGTAACTATAAGTCTGTCCGCGGCTATGAATGAGATGAATTTTCTTGGAATAAAGGTAGCTTCTGTTACTTAAAGATTATATAGATTTAAGTAGTCAAAGAATATTTCAAATAGGTTCAGTAATTTAAGTTTATTTCAATAAAATAACCCCTTTACTTTTATATTTTTAAATAAACTATCTGGTTTATATAATATGAAACGAACCCAAATTTACTCTAGTTGATTAAAACTTGGCCCGGCCGACGCCTACCAATGCTAAATTAACGAACATTGACAACCTTTGGGAAAGGACTGAAATTGGGTGGTAGGTCCCTTTTTCAAAGGGACCGTCTAAATTGACCCAAGGTGCCTTTTTCTCAAAAAGCAGTAGGTGAAAACACCAGGTTCCGGTTTAAGGGACACGCAGCCGCTGAATTGGGAAACAGACTTAAAATCCTATGTCTCACGGTAAGGCGGGTTATTTTGGCCCATTAATGCCTATGGGTGTCGGAACTTTCCATCAGGTGGCCCCGGACTGCTCGTCTGTCTGCGAAGCAATAAAAAAAAAAATAACTGTGATTATTATTTACCACCCAGTTTATTGTAATAAATTTAATAATAGTTTTAATTTCTGTAAAAATTAACACTACTGTGTTTTTATTTAGGAGAAACGGTGGCGAAGGTACTGAGTAAATAAAGTTATCTTATGACAAACGGTAGGGCACCGCTTTTGATACCCATACTTGTTCTTGCCCACAGCTTTGGACCACTTTTCCTATAGGTTTTGACCCTCTGCCTTTCGTAGTCAACAAAAAACTATTTATTTGGCCGAAAACGGAAACTACAGTTAATAATTTTTCCATATTAAAATAAATGAAGAAAAATTCCAAAGATAACCTTTCATTTTTTTTTCCATGATTTTATGCAAAGATATCCTTTGTTTTATTTTTAATCGGTTGTTTATCACTGAATGTGAAAATGTTATTTAACAATTTTGGAAAATACATCATAAAAAATATAAGCCAACGTTTCATTAACAATAGTAGGTATTGCATGTACAAGCATTTATCTAGTAACTTGTTAGTGCTGCCGTCTACTACTCCATCTTTTACTTAATGCATGGGCCAAGACCCACACGAATGCAACGTTCCACAATTATTTGGAAGCAGACTCTTCAAAAAAGGGGTTTTTTACTTTTTACGCGAATTATCGGAAACATTTCATGGTTTATTTTTAAAAAAGTTGAATAGGGTCCTTTGAAACCAATTGATGTTTCGCTATGATATTTCACCAAAACTTAAAGCTCTCAAAGATAAAGAAAAAAACAGTTTTATTTTTAAAAGCCTTCAGTTTTAAACCTTTTATTTATTAGTGAAATATTAGAAAAAGTACCAACATGCGGGGCTACATAGTAAAAGATATTTTAGGACAGCAATCGGGTTCAAGGTGGGTACTGTTGATGCATACCCTAACTGTTATGAAGTTAACTTTTAAAAAGGCCATACACACTTTCAAAAAAATCTTTTATTGATAACCGGCAAACCTTTTTTCAGCCTTTTATTTTAAATATTCGTAAAAGTTAATTAGCTTTTTGTTTTTAAAAATACTTATAACATAAACAAAAACTTTTTTTTTTTTTTAGTATAAGTTGAGTAATTGGTATGTTGGAAAAGAAAACTTTTAATACCCTTGGCAACTATAGAAACATTTCTGAAAACTAAGTAATCCTGCACCAAACTGAAAACCTTTAAACTGTCCGGTATATACCATTAGCCTAACTTATTTTTAAACAAACTGTATTTATGTACTCATTTCCAAAATATTATTTAACGTTCGTTTGTCACAATTTATGAAATAAAAAGTTTCGGAAATTCCGATACCTCAAAACCTTTCATATATTAGAGGGATGAAACCGGAATGGGAGTCTCGAGGAGTTCATGAATTATTCAAAAACAGTCAAATTTTGGAAAATATTTCTAACGGGTTATTTAATATTTTTTAAAAGAAACAATATTGACGTATTGTCGGTCAGAATCGATTATAAAAAGCCTGGTTCGAAAGTATGAAAAGGGCTTCCATGTCGCCGCCTGGAACGGAACTTCTTTGGTGATAAGGGTTTTCATCCTGTGTAATGTTTTGTGTCGAAGGTAATTTAAGGCGTGAGCCGCGTCAGCCGTGACCGGGACGGGAACCGACTTTCCGTCCGGTGCGAACATCTGATGGCTGTAATCGGGGTCACGGATTATTAAACAAAAGATTAAGTATTTAGACATTTTTCAGATGTCATATATTCTTAACTTTTTTCTCTTTGAGATCTCCAAAAATTTGGTGTATGTATCCTTGACTGCCAAGTGAACCGCTACTGAAAATGGATATATAATCTTTCAATTTGATTGTAATTCGGCCTAAAACCCTAATTCTTTTATGATAATGATATAACTATTCAATTGCATAAAGAGCAAATTTAAAGAGAATGTAAGTCAACTCTATAATGAACTGAACTAAACTACGAGTTATTTTTATGTTTTAATACTACTATCGTAGTATTAAATGATACTTTGAATGATTAATTTGAGGTTATATGTTTTTGGCTTCACTATTAGGTATACAATTTATATGATAAACTTATAGATTATCCAACGAAAATACATTGACGGTATATGATTTTAATAAGTTAAACTTGCTACAATGAGTTAACTGAGTTCAAGTTTTGTTTATACTTCTTAAGCTTTGAATTAACAAGAGTGGCTACTCCCTTTAATTAATGTCTTGTCTCATTTCGCCATTCGAAATATATATTTAAGCCTATACATGTAACTGAAACGAGGGTCTCTATACCAATATTATAAAGGGTTGTCCGTTTACAATAGGATTTGAAACTACTGAAATATCTGAAAGGTATTTTTTCCAGCAAATTCTATTCAAAAAATCTAAAAATAATGCGGACCTACGAATATACAAAGTATATCCTCAACAAGGAAATCCGACCCGAATAAGAGTGATTCGGAAACATGCATATTTTTCATAAAATACCACCTTATAGAAAGACTATGCGCGTAAAATAGCGTTAATAGTTTGAAATCAAAGTTTAATAACAATTCTGTGTCTTAATTAACATTTTTATAACGAATTTGTATTAAACTATTATCTGTTTACGAAATCATTTACACTCTTGCCCTTTCAGGCAATTTCCTTTTATTTCCGTACGAAGGCAGACGAGCAGTTGTGCTACCCGATGGAAAGCGATCATCAACGCCAACAAACAAGGCATTAAAAGGGGTCCTTTGCCTGCCCACCATGTTGACATAACAGTTAAAACGTTTACGGTGCCATTCCAACAAGGAACCGTAAAGTTTTAGCAAAGTACCAGCTTTGGGCGACAGGCAACCGCCCTCGGGTTTCCCTAAAAGGAAATACAAGCTCTTAAATTATATTTGATGTACTCTTAAATGTTCAAAGACTTTATTCTATTTTCACTGAAATTAAAAAAACCAGGAATCCCTCTCATCAATGTATATGATTGACCTTTTCTAAAAAATGTTTTTGTTTACACGGGGATAAAGAATAAATAAAGATGATAATTTTGACATTTGCGCGTAAAGTGGTGGCTTAATAAATTAAATCAGATACCAAATAGCGTTTTTCAAGAAATAATGCTTTCTTTTCTTTGCAACGTTACACATATTAAATAAGTTAAAGTAAAAAAAAATCAACTAAAATTAATTATAAAGGTTAAAATAATTAAGGCTTTAACGAAAAATTGTTTTTAAACTTTTAAAATACTAATTATTGGTAAAAATAAAACTTGGCCTTCCGGGATAATTTTAAAAATTTGTTAAAATTTTAATTTTAAAAACTTATTACATTTAAAATGCTTGGTTAATATTTAAAATTTGGAAACTCTAAAAACTTTAGACAAAGGCAACTAAGTCTGTTGGGGCACCGGTCCAAAAATTTTTTTAAATTTTTAAAAAAAAAAGTAAAATTTTTTTTTAAAGGTTTTAAAATTTAAAACTTTTTTTTTTTTTTAAAAATTTTAAAAAATTTTTTTTTAATCCTTTAAAATTTAAAAGAAAATTTAAAAACCCTTTGGGGGAAAATGGGAAAAAAAAAAATTTTTTTTTTTTTTTTAAAAAAAAAAATTTTTAAAAAAT
Source organism: Lamproptera curius (assembly GCA_029286875.1). Classification (NCBI taxonomy): domain Eukaryota; kingdom Metazoa; phylum Arthropoda; class Insecta; order Lepidoptera; family Papilionidae; genus Lamproptera; species Lamproptera curius. Next base: position 197,774 of record JAGSMT010000473.1, read on the forward strand.
TTTTTTTCCTTTTTAAATTTTAAAAAAAAATCCTTTTAAAAAAAAAAAGGGGCCCGGGCCCCTTTTTTTTTTTAAAATTTTAAAAAAAGGGTTTTTGTTCCCTTTTTTTCAAAAATTTTTTAATTAAAAAGGGGGAAAAAAATTTTTTTTTTGGGGCCCCCTTTTTTTAAGGGGGGCCCAAAAAAAATTTTTTAAAAGGAGGGCACGGGGGAAAAAAAAAAAAAATTTTAAACAAAAATTTTTTTCCGGGTTTAAACCCAAGGCCCCGGGGAAAAGGGGGTTTTAAATTTTTTTGGGGGGGAAATTTAAAAAATTTTTTTTTTAAAACTTTTCCTTTATAAAATTTTTTAAAATTTTTGGTTTTTTTAAGGCCCTTTTTTTTTTAAAAAATTTTAAATTTTAAAACCTTTTTGGGGGTTTTTAAAACCAAAAAAAAAGAAAAATTTTTTTTGGGAAAACCCAAAAGGAAAAAAAAAAAACCCCCAAAAAAAAAAAAATTTTTTTTAAAAAACCTTTTTTTTTTTAAAAAATTTTTTTAAAAAAAGGGTAAAAATTTTTTTTTAAAAAAAATTTTTTTTTTGGGGGTAATTTAAAAATTTTAAAAAAAATTTTTTTTTTTTTTAAATTTTTTTTTAAAATTTTTTAAAAGAAATTTTTTTTTTTTTTTTTTTTAAAAAAAAAAATTTAAAAATTTTCCCCAAAAAAATAATTTTTTTTTTTTCTTTTTAAAAAAATTTTTTTTTTGAAAAAGGGTTTAAAATTTTTTTAAAAAATTTTTTTTTTTTTTTTTTTTTTAAAAAAATTTTTTTTTTTAAAAAAATTTGGGAAAAAAAAAAGGGTTAAGGGGGTTTTTTTTTGTTTTTAAAAATTTTAAAAAAAAAATTTTTTTTTTAAAAATTTTTAAAAGTTAAACTTAAAAAAAGGGGGGTTTGGGCCTTTTTTCCCCAAAAAAAAAAAAAGGAAAACCCAATAATTATTTTTTTTTTTTTTTAAACCCAAAAAAAAAAAAAAAAAAATTTTTTTTTTTTAAAAAAAAATTTTGGGACTTAAAAAAAAAATTTAAAAGGAAAAAACCCAATAAATTTTTTGGGAAAAAAATTTTTTAAAAAAAAAACCCCCCTTTTTGCCCCTTTTTTAAAATTTTTTTTTTTTTTTGAAAAAAAATTTTTTAAATTTTTTTTTTTTTTGGTTTTTAAAAATTTTTTTTTAAAATTTTTTTAAAAAATTTAAAAAGGAAAAAAAAAAAAATTTTTTTTTTTAAAAATTTTTTTAAAAAAATTTTTTCAATTTTTAAAAAAAAAGGGGGAAAAAAATTTTTAAAATTTTAAAAACCCCCCAAAAAAAAATTTTTTTTTTTTTTTTTTAAAAATTAAAGGAAAATTTTTTTTTTAAAAAAAAAAAAAATTTTTAAAAATTTCCAAAAATTTTCCCTTTTTTTTTTAAATTTTTTTAAAAAAAAAAAAATTTTTAATTTCCCCCAAAAAACCTTTTTTTTAAAATTTAAATTTTAAAAAAAATTTTCCTTTAAAAAAAAATTTTTTCCAAAAAAAAAAATTATTTAAAAAATTTTGGGCCCCTTTTTAAACCCAAAAAAAATTTTTTTTAATTTTTAAAAAAATTTCCCTTTTTTTTTTTTCCATTTTTTTTAAAAAAATTTTTTAAAAAAAATTAAAATTTAAAAAAAAAATTTAAAAGCCAAAATTTTAAAAAAAATTTTTAAAAAAATTGGAAAGGCCCCCCAAAAAATTTTAAATTTTTTAAAAAATTTTTTTTTAAAAATTTAAACCCCTTTTAAAAAATTTTTAAAAAAACCCCCTTTAAATTTTTAAAAAAATTTTTTTTTTTTAAAAAAAACCCAAAAAAAAATTTTTTTTTCCAAAATTTTTTCCCCTTTTTCCCCTTTTAATTTTTAAAAATTTTTAAAAAAAAATTTTTTTAATTTTTTTTTTTGGGTTTTTTGGTTTAAAAATTTTTAAAAAAAAAAATAAAATTTTAAAAAAAAGGGGTTTTTTTTTGGGTTTTTTAAAAATTTTTAAATTAAATTTAAATTTGTTTAAAAAAAAAATTTAAAGGGAAAAAAAAATTTTTTATTTTTTTTTTGGGGTTTTTTATTTTCAAAAGGGGGGGGGTTAAAAAAATTTTTTGGCAAATTTTTTAAAAAAAAACCCCAAAACCCAAAAAAAATTTTTAAAAAATTTTGGGAAAATTTTTTTTTTTAAAAAAAACCCAAAAAAAAGGAAAACAAATTTTTTTTTTAAAAAAAAAAAAAAAAAATTTTTTAAAAAAAAAAAAATTTTGGGGGGGTTTTTAAAAAAAATTTTAAAAAAAATTTGGGAAGGGAAAAATTTTAAAAAAAAAAAATTTTTTTTTTTTCCCCAAAAATTTTTTAAAAATTTTTTAAAAATTGGTTTTCCTTTTGGAAAAAAAAAAAAACAGAAATTTTAAATTTTGGGGGTTTTAAAAAAAAAAATTTTTAATTAAATTAAAAAAAAGGGAAAATTAATTTTAAAAAAAATTTTTTGGCGGGTTTTTTTAAAAAACTTTAAAAGGGTTTAAAAAAGGGGGCCCCCTTTTTAAAAATTAAATACAAAAAAAAGGGGAACCCCGGGGTTTCCTTTGGGGGGAAAAATTTCCCCCCTTTTTTTTTTTCCCAAAAAAAAAAAAAAAACCCCAAAAAAAATTTAAAAAAACCCCCAAAAAAAAAAAAAAATTTTTTTTTAAAAAAATTTTCCCAAAAAAAAAAAATTTTCCCCAAAAACCCCCCTTTTTTTCCCAAAAAAAAAATTTAAAAATTTAAAAAAATAAATTTTTTCCCGGGGGGAAAAAAAAAAAAAACCCCTTTTTTTAAAATTTTCCCTTTTTCCCTTTTTTAAAATTTTTAAATTTTAAAAAAAAATTTTTTTAAAAAACAAAGGGTTTTTGGGGCCCCAAAAAACCCCCCGGGTTAATTTCCCAATTTTGGGGTTTTTCCCCGGGTTTTCCTTGGGTTTAAAAAGGGAAAAAAAGGGGGGTTTTTTAAACCCTGGAAAAAAAAGGATTTTCCACCCTTTTTTTTTAAAAAAAGGGCCCTAATTTTTGGGTTAATTTTTTCCCCCTTTTCCCCAAATTTAAAAACGGGGGGGGGGGGCCCCCCCCCCCAAAACCTTTTGTAAAGGGGGAATGGGGAAAAAGGGGGGCCCCCAAAAAAACCAAAATTTTTTTTTCCCAAATGGGGGAAAAAAAAATTTTTTTTTTGGGGTTGGTTAAAAAAAAAAAAATTTTAAAAAAAAAAAAATTTTTTTTTTTTCCTTTTTTTTAAAAAAAATTTTCCCTTTAAAAAATAAGGGGAAAAAAATTTTAAACCCCCCAAAAAAATTTTTTTTTTGGCCCCTTTTTTTAAAAAAAACCCCTTTTAAAAAAAATTTTTTTTTCCCCTTTTAAACCCAAAAAAAAGGGGGGGGGGGGCCCGGGGGGGGAAAAAATTTTTAACCAAAAATTTTTTTAAAAATTTTTTTAAAAACTTTTAAAAAATTTTTTTTTAATTTTTTTTTTTTAAAACCCAAAAAATTTTTTTGGTTTGGTTTTCCCCCCCCTTTTTTTAAAGGGCCCCTTTCCCCTTTTTGGTTTTAAAAAAAAGGGGGGGGGAATTTTTTTTTTTTTAAAAAAATTTTTTTTTTTTTTTAAAACCCAAAAATTTAAAACCAAAATTTTGGGTTTCCCTTTTTTTTTGGGTTTTTTTTTTTCCCTTTTTGGAAAACCCCAAGAAATAAAAAAACCCCCCTTTTTTCTGGGCCCCCCAAAAAAAAAGGGGGCCTTGGGGAAAAAACCAAAATTTAAAAAATTTTAATTTTTTTTTTAAAAAAATTTTAAAAAAAGGAAATTTTTTTTAAAAAAACAAAAGGGGAAAACCCCCCAAAAATTTTTAAAAAAAACCCAAAAATTAAAATTTTTCCCCTTTTTTAAAATTAATTTTTTTGGGGGTTAAAAAATTTTAAAAAATTTTTTTCCCCAAAATTTTAAAATTTTTTTTTTTAAATTAAAAAAAAAATTTTAAAAAAAAAATTAAAAAAATTTTTTAAAAAAAAACCCCAAATTTTTTTTTAAAAAAAAATTTTTTTCCAAAATTTGTTAAAAAAAAAATTTAAAAAAAAAAACCCAACCAGGAAACCAAAAAAAATTTTTGGGCCCCCAAAAAAAAAAAACCCCCCGGGGAAAAAAAAAAAAACCCTTTAAAATTTTAAAAAGGAAAAAAAATTTTTTTTTTTTTAAAAGGGAATTTTTTTTTTAAAAAAAAAAAAAAAAATTTTTTTTAAAAATTTTTTTGGGGGAGGCCCCTTTTTTTTAAAAACCCTTTTTTTCCCCCTTTTTTGGGGGGTTTTTTTTTTTAAAAAAATTTTTTTTAAAAAAAAATTAATTTTTTAAAAAAAATTTTTGGGTTCTTTTTTTTTGGTTTTTTTAAAAAAAAAAAAAAATTAATTTTAAAATTTCCCCAAAAAAATTTTTTTTTAAAAATTCCAAAAATTTAAAAAAAGGGGGGTTTAAAAAAAAATTTTTTAAATTTTAGGGGTTTTTTTTTTCAAATTTTTAAAAAAAATTTTTAAAAAAATTTTTTTTTTTTTTAAAAAATGGGGAAAAAAAAAATTTTTTTTTTTTTAAAAAAAAATTTTTAAAAAATTTTAAATTAAAAAAGGTTTTTTTTAAAAAATTTTTTAAAAAAAAAAACCAACCTTTTATTTTTTAAACCAAAATTTAAACCTTTTCCCCCAAAAAAAGTTTTGGAACTTTTAAAATTTTAAAAAAACCCCCTTTTTTAAAAAAAATTTTAAAAAAAAAAATTTTAAAAAAAAAACGAAATTTTTTAAAAAAAAATTTTTTGGGAATTTTTTAAATTTTTTTTCAAATTTTTTTAAAAAAAAAAAAAAAAAAAAATTTAAATTTTTAAAAAACCAAAAAAAAAATTTTAAAAAAAATTTTTAAACCCAAAAACTTTTTTAAAGGTTTTCCCCAAAAAAAAAAAATTTTAAAAGGGGGAAAATTTAAAAAATATTTTTCCAAAAGCCCGGGGGGAAAAAAAAAAACCCCCCCTTTTCCCCTTAAAAAAAAAAAAAGACAAAATTTTTTTTTTGGAAAAAAAGGGAAAATTTTAAAAACCTTTTTTAAAAAATTTTTTTCCGGGGCCTTTTTTTTGGGGGGGCCTTTAAAAATTAAAAATTTTTTAAAATTTTTGCAAAAAAAAACCTTTTTTTTTTAAAAAAATTTTTTCCTTTTAAAATTTTTTTTTTTTTTTTTTTTTAAAAAAAAAAAATTTTTTTAAAAAAAAAAAGGGGGGTTTTTTTTTTTTTAAAAAAAAAAAAATTTTTTGGGGGAAAAAAATTTTAAAATTTTTTTTTGGGGGTTTTAAAATTTTTGGTTTAAAGGGGGGGAAAAAATTTTTTTTTTAAAAAATTTTTTAAAAAAAAAAAAAAAAGTCTGTGTAGCAATAACGATTCTCAAATCATTGTCTTTACTCTAAATAAATTAAATTCGGTATAACTTCATTGTTGTAGTTTGTACTTATGTATTTTTTATTGTTGTTTAATTAAAAAAATCTTTCAACCCTGCAGTATTTAAAGTATTGTTATGGTGTATGGTATTAAGTCGTTTTATGCATTAGCATAAACCTTACTAATTTTTTTGCTGATTTTTGATTTATGTTTAGACACGAAATGAAACAAAATGCTGCACTGCTAATAATCGAAATAAGTTTTTTATTACTTTATAATATTATAGATTATAGGTAAACCTTGCACACGGTTGTTTTGACAGTTCATAGACTGGTTGTATACAATATTTGTATGCCATCGATGTACAAACAGTGAAGATATTGGTATCACAAAGATAATAGTGCGCGAGCGATGTATCAAAACTCAGCTGGAGCTAGGCCTAAAACCAAGTAAACCAATAACTCATTACGCTGTGTGTCGATATATATTAATTAAACAGTCGGTCATCATCATCAGCCTGTGATAGTCTACTGCTGGACATAGGCCTCCCCTACTGCACACCTTTTCCATTAGGGGGTTTGGACCAAATCCCACCACGCTGGTCCAATGCGAGTTGGTGGGTGGACAGACTTTTTACATGCCCATCCGACGCATGGATCATCTTACTTTTCAGACAACAGGGTGATCGGTCCAAATTGCCTAACCAACTAGAAAACAACAATGAAAATTTGTTGAGTCCCGCAGGATTCGAACCACGACCTCCGGTTTCTAAAGCAAACGCCTATGCCACTAGGCTACTGAGGCAGCTAATGGTAATGCTACTTAATTAATGTAAATTAACTTAACACGAATGCAACAAAAAAAATCAGTATAAATTTAGTTTTCAACGTGCAACATGTTTGCCGGTTATTTCCAGTTCAGTGGTTTGATCAAGGACTTATAAAATTCTGCAAAAGTTGGCCTACATATCATATATACAGGGTGTCCCAGAAGTCACGCACTTCCTTGTAGGGATCGGAAAGGACATTATTCTGAGACGAAAAGTCCTTAGCCATTTTCAATCAGACGCATAGATAATTAATTATTAATTAATGAAAGTGACCAATCAGGAGCGCGCTACAGAAGAATAAACAGTTGAGGCTCTGGGCGGGTGTGACTGAATTTTTATTTTATTTGGAAAATTGAGGCAATTTTAATAAAAATTTAGTAGCGAAGGTCAGTTAGAGGCACCAGTGAAGAGCACTGGGCGGCTGTTACTGAATTTTATTTTGTTTATTGATGAAACTAAATACCGATGGACTCAGACGAACCGAGAGTTCCGTCAGTTGATTTATCATGGTTACGCTTTGTTTTGCGATTTCATTTGTTTTCTTCCCTTCTCTTGGCTTACTGTTTTCGTTGTCAGTCGTTTCTGAATTTTCTGTCAACGAACAACTTTATAATGGTTTATACTTCTACTGATTATACCGAGATGCTTATTCTATGGCGAGTGTAATCGCAATGCTGTATTAGCTGCACGCGTTTATCGGAGAGATTTCCGAATCGTGACAGCCGTTGTTGCCTTAAACTGACCCTTGCTACTTATTTTTTAATAAAATTTGTCTTATTATTATAAATAAAATCAAAATTCAGCCATGGCCGCTAAGTGACTCTGCTTGACCCTTGCTACTTATTTTTAATCAAAAATTTGTCTAATTATTTTAAATAAAAATCCAAATTCAGCCACGGCGCCTCAGAGCCTCTAACTGATACTCACTACTCATTTTAACCAAATCAAAAGTGCCTCAATTTCCCAAATAAAAATAAAATTTATTCACATCCCTTAGAGCCTCTAACTGACCTTCGCTACTAAATTTTTATTTAAAATTGTCTCAATTTTCCAAATGAAAATAAAAATTCAGTCACACCCACCCAGAGCCTCAACTTTTTATTCTTCTGTAGCGCTCCTGATTGGTCACTTTCATTAATTAATAATTAATTATCTATGCGTCTGATTGAAAAATGGCTAAGGACTTTTCGTCTCAGAATAATGTCCTTTTCCGATCCCTCAAGGAAGTGCGTGACTTCTGGGACACCCTGTATAAGGAAAGAGTAAGTAAGTAGTACACATTTTTATGGGTATGAGTATTTGAGTATTATTTTTGACATTTTATAGACTCGATCACATATTGCGACAATTAAATTTCTACTTTTTGCGTTTTTACTGTAAATTATATCAAAATTTTATTAGTGCAGCGTGGTGGGATACGGTCTTAAGCCATCTAATGGATAGGGTGAATTGTGGGACGTCATGGGCTAATGATGTATGTATTTATGTATGTAGTTTGACTGTTTCTAGCTTCCACTAAGTTTTAATTCAATTGCAAGATCTGTATACTTGCCATGATTTTTATATGTGTTCATGTAAGGTTGTGGGTATTCGGTACAGCTATGTATATGGTAAACTGTACTGTCAAAATGGATACTGTAATAATAATATTTATTTCATGAGAACCTCTGACATATTTATTTAGTTACAAACCTCGCTCTCAATTTCATAAACTAGGCCACATTATCAGCCATACGGTGGAAAATTATTTCTGTTTTACGTTTTTTAATTAACATTGTCATTTAAATTAATCTATGGCACTTGCTGTGACCAAAAAATAAATATAGATGGGTATTCAAATGTTTATACAATATTTGAATTAGTTACTTAAAAGACTCGGTTTTGATATTATTTGATGCAAATTAACTTAACATACTTTTACTAGCCTTGGATGAAAACTTGTTAACACAAATTGAAACAGAGTCCAACGTTTTATAGTTAATGTTCCATGGTTAACTAACAGTTTTTGACAAATGAAAAATAATTAAATAGTAAATTGAAAACCATCGGACAACATATTATAAAATATTTTTTAATATGTTGTTTCAGATGAGAAATTATAACTTCTCATTAACTTAAATACAACATGGGTATACATTTTTAATGTGATTTTTGTAACACGAGTAAGTGATTCCTAGGGATCATGTTTGGAACACGCGCATCACATCATCACATCTTCAGCCTTTGTTAGTCCACTGCTGGACATAGGCCTCCCTAATACACCCCTATCCATTAGGGGTTTGGACCGTATCCCACCACGCTGGTCCAATGCGGGTTGGTGGGTGGACCGACTTTTACATGCCCATCCGACCATGGATCATCTTACTTTTCAGACAATTGGTGATCGGCCCAAATTGCCCTAACCAACTAGGAAACAACAATTAAAATTTGTTGGTCCCGCAGGATTCGAACCCAGACCTCCGCTTTCTAAAGCACACGCCCATACCACTAGGCTACGGAGGCAGTGCATGCTTTTATTAATTATAAATTACACATAATGTGTCAAAATCTATAAAAACATGGAAGACATAATATCGGTAGCCTACATTTAAGGGATACTCTTAACAGTGAATCATCATAGAAAGGTTGGTGGTGAAGTATTTTAAATCATCCTGGTTACAATAAATGATAAAATATTACTAGAGCAACGACAGGCAATATATTTTTATTTAAACTTTTATTGGACATTACTGTTAATATTTATATCAAGAATAGGAGTTACAAATAAAAACATCGTGTAATTCGTCAAATGGCGGGACAATAAATGATCTCATTACATCCATTAATTACAGCAGGATATCACTAAACACATTAAACATTGATTACGACAGTTCGGGAGATTAATTACTTTCCATTAGTCTAATTGAATTGGTGGCACCAATGAAACAAAACCTTATTTTATACTTAGTGGTTATATAGATTATATTATAATTAGATTAAATACGAGTGGTTCGTTAACTATTTTACATCGCGTTATTATAAATTAACTTATGGTATGTGAAAATAAAAACCCCTAAAATGTATGTACAACCCCCTAATGGAGATGGCGTGCTACAGGGGAGGCCTATGTCCAGCAGTGGACTAACACAGGCTGATGATGATGTAAAAATAAGCGTATTCAATGAAAGTAACGTTTTTCAATAATATGACGTCAACGATCTTTCATCATATTTTAAGTATATTTATTCATCAATACATATTAAATTTTTTTCTTATTTAAAACTGACTTATAGAAATTACTTCATCATAATCAGCCTTTGATAGTCCACTGCAGGACATAGGCCTCCCCTAATACACCCCTATCTATTAGGGGGTTTTGGACCGTATCCCACCACGCTGGTCTAATGGTGGGTGGACCGACATTATGTGGACCGAAATTACTTCACTAGCTGGTAATTGTAATATAACATTTCGTGCAAAAGCTACACGTATTAATTTAATACGTAACGTTGTTATTAGACGCCTAGCGCACGTTGCATTTGCGCACAGCATGTCTTCTTAATAACGTTACCCTAAGTTTGTACAGCACGTGTCTTAAAAACAAGCTGTTTTCTTAAAAATAACTCGGAGCTTAATTGTCCTTAATTAGTTACTTAGCGTTAAAATTAATAATCTAAAAGGAAAAATAAAAGTTTGATGTACAATTTTCCAAGCGTCGGATCAGCATAAACGAAGAGGGAGTACTCGGGAACTATTCTGCGTAGTTGACTGATTTCTAATAGATCGATTTTTCCAAGAAACTGTCTGGGGCCTCTTGCGGTGCCTTTTGATAGCGTCTAACAATACTGTCTTCCGGTTTGAAGGCAACGTTGCCAGCGTAATTACTGGGTAAAAGAAACCAAATATCCTATGTCTCAGGGCGTGATCGGATCCGTAGCGTCTGGCGGGTTTTATCACGTACCACCATGCAACATGCTTCTCTCCTCATCGCGTAAACGAATAAAAATATCTACTTGAAGTACGGTTTTGTGATGATAAGGTGAAAAATAAGAATAATTCCTAGATTATTAACAATTATATAAGAACTATAACTCTGCATCATGTTACCAAAAATATATTTAATTTTAGATTAATCTAGACAAATAAAATAAAATATTTTCTATTTATTCTGTACTCGCAATTTATATTAATAATTCTGAATAGTCACATATCTCAACTAGAAACAAGTTTAATAAGCTCCCAGATGAACTGAACTGCAACTTTTCTACGACGGAGTTTTCAAATGACTCTTACGGTGCCTTGATCTCCATTATTATTATTATTGATTTAAATTCTCGAGAGACGCTAGATTGTGCTATATATTACATTACAGACCTTTTTTAACATAATATAAACAAGAATTATAAAATATTGCATATTCTATTTTACCACTTTTAATATTACCCAACAAATTTTCTATGTAAAAAGTTTAAATATTTTAACCGCCTCCGTTGGCTAACGGTCCTGCTCTGGCTTTGTAAATCGAGATCGTCCGAGAAACACGTAAAAATATTTGAATTTTTTAATTATTATATTAGAAAATTTATAAATAAGTGTATAATATAATAGATTTCATTGTTTTAGGACAATATGGGCGATCACCAAATTGTCTAAAAGTAGAATGAATAATGCGTCGGATGGGTATGTAAAAGTCGTCCCAGTTGTCAAGACCATCTTTGGCATTTGTTATAAGAAGTCAAAAGTAAAGTGCCTTGAAATTTACTGATCACTAATAAGTCCTTTAAATGCAGATGATTCATCATCCACCTCTTTGTGGAGATCAGGTGCCTGTCGCTCTTGGAAAAAACTGTTATTCAGGTAAATCTGGATGGATTAAGAGCCGACCCCATGAAAACTTGGGAAAATGGCTAGGTGAAATTACTTAAATATAGATTTAGATAATTCACGGACTTTCATGAACCCCAAAATGTTAAGAATACATAAAATTCACTTCAAAGAGTAATATGTTATGCTTAACGGACTGTATTTCTCTCAACTTTTAAAATATGTATGAAGTCTTGAATATTGATAAGTCTTTTGATAAGTCTTGAATAAAATTGCATTCAAATAATATTAAATTTTGCAAAGCGAATTTTCATATGATTTTGATGTTATAGACATTCAACAAGATGCATAGTATGTGACATAAAAATAAAACTAAGATATATAAGAATATTTGTCTCAATTATTTTGTCTTTCTTTTATGTCGACATTATAAATTATTAAGAAAATACTTATCTTATTATACCAGATCTGCTAATGAAATACTCTTCACTGAAGCTGTCAAATATTTAAACGGTATAGTAAATTAATTGCTTATTATTTACTGATAAAAGATACGTATTAATTTAACTTTAATATCATCTTAAAAATCATTCATGTGAATATAAAAGAGTTTAACATAAAAATGTAGTTTACAATTTTCCCGTGGTGAATCGATCACAACTCTGATGGCGCAATCGTCAGGTCTATAATCACTATGCAAACGAGTAATCCTCCATTACACCTTTAATACTATAAACAGATGTTTTGTGCTTAATTGTCCGTTTTCACTTTTTTTCACTTCGTCCGACCATTTCACTTTAAAACAAATTTAAACAGTTTTTATGTATTTCGTCATTGTAAAATAATATTAACATTATTTGATATCTTTTATTATTACTCGTTACCTTAAAATTAATTCAAACGCACATTAAAAAGGAACACTCGTCGGATATCAGTTATGCACTATTATAGACAATAATATGACACCAATGTTTGTGAAAATAATTAAATATTGGAAACTCTAGGCAGTAATTTGCATAATTAATGTTAACGGTATACTAACCGACCTTACGGGTTTAACTGCTCTTATCGTTAGGTACAGTCCCACTTAAGCCTAAACAAACTATTTGGGGTGTAATATAGGCACATCCCACCTTTGTGACTTCAAATACTATTCTAGCTTCTGACAATCTTTATTACTATTGTTGTATATGCTGTTGCCTGCGACTTCGTCCGCGTAATGAGATATAAAAAAATTGCAATTAATCAAAGAAAAAGCCTGAGGTTCCTCCCAGTATCGTCAGCCAATCAGAGATTAACCAGACAAAATGGATAGACAGTCAGATGGACATAAATTACATAAATTGTTGTTCTAAGCATCGGTTGTATATTTCGATGTAATTAAGTAAAATTAAAGTAACCGTTAGTTTCATTTTTAGTACAGACACTCTGATTTTAGTTTATTGTAAAGAAATATTTTTTCACAACCTGTAACCGGTCTAGACTAACACTTTAATAAAATATCACCAATGTGATATTTTTCAAAGATGTCGTTATAAGACTTGTTTAACATCCTTTGTGTATGATTTTTGCTGACATTAAAATTTTGAGATAAGTAAAATTAATGGCTTGTAATGATATTGTTCCCATACCGCCTCCAAGGTTTAACGGTTTTGGCCCTTATTTACAAACTGGAGCTTATGGGTTCGAATCCTGCCAAGAAAAACTTAGTATTATCGTTGTTTTCTGGATAGTTAGGAATCTGATCAAATTACAACCATTATCACAATTCTTGATTAATGCCGATTCAAACTATAACTTACAGCATTTACATATAATTAGTATTGCTGCATTAGTCGAGCTTAGTGTTTTGCGATTATTCTATGAAATTTTATTCAATATTTAATGATTTAAATTACTTTGACCTACTTCAAACAGAATTAAAACATTTTACGCAATACAAGCGGGTAACAAAGCGAAATTGCACCGTGATTTCTGCCCCCGCATTATAAATCACTCTTATCTTTTAAGATATTAATTTAATCAAAATATATATAATTTTTTTTATGTGAATTTACACTATATTACCTTAAATAAGCTTTAAACATGTTAAATTGCATTTATTAAAAATAAAATTATAACGGTTATATTCTAAAACATAAACATATGCGCCGCAAACTTTATAATAGACCGGTTAAGGAAGTACAATTAGGTAGAGTATACTTTTTTAGCGCAAGAGGTTGCATATATTTAAGTGTTCGACGGAGCATACCTTTGCAGGAAGTAGACTTGGCTATAAGCGCTCTCCTTAGCGGAGGGTCCGTTGCCAGCCCTACTATTGAAACCCAAATTTTATTAACTTTCCGAACCCTTTCATATGTAACATATGATAGTTAAGGGAGAGATTTGATGGGTATTTCCACGCACAATACACGTAATATCTCTTACGTTGATATCTGATCTCTTACATAAATCGCCGCGGTAATCGTAAACGGCTTGGAGAACATTATTATTATTATTTTACGCAATTGCACTGTGGCCAAAGAAGGTCACCAAGTCATCTAGAATGTGAAAGATTGTGGTATCACCGGATAACACCTTCATTTGCACGCACCTTCCAGCGGCACCCAAAAGTACTTAAACATTGCGCACATATACCTTAGGAAAAATTTAAGGACCTGTGGGGCTAAACTCATCTTGTCTCGAACCACTAAGAAGTAACTGCACAGAATTGTTCCCATGCGAATTTTTAACTGCTTAAGCGATTTTTTCTATTTTATCTAACAATTATTATATCTACATTTTAAGGATTTATCGTGCTTGATGCACAAATCGGCGCGAAATTATGGCTTGATTGTAATAATCAAGCCAAATACAATCAACATTGGAATATCTTCGTTAATTTGGCTTGGTAAATTTTTTAATCAACAAAGGCGCACAAGAAAGTTGCGTAAACGGACACCAATACCACAAAGACATTGGTAAATTCAAGTATTGGCAAGTTTATTAGAAGGTTAAAATACTCTACAACGAATAAAAATAATTTATAATATTTTCAAGTCTTTCAAGCTCTTTAACGTTCATAAAACGTCTTTTAATATAAGGCATTAAACATCGAAATAAACGTTTTTATATGGTTAAATTGTAATCATAATGGAAAAATTTTGTTATTGTATCGTTTATACACTACGACTAAACATTTTTGAAGTTATACTTCTTAGGCGGTATGAAAAATGATGAGAGTGAAATTTTAAGATGCGCGCGCACCTGTGACACAAAATTAACAGTTTATAATGAAAACGGTGAAATGGACCTTATTACATAGTGATAAGGTTGATTTTTGTAAGTGATAATGGAGTTGTCGTTTTTATTTGCGATAGTAGTTGCATAATGTGCTCTATGAGTTATGTTTTTATTTTTTATTTTGTTTGCCTGTCTGTTTATTCTAGCTGGAATAGGCTGGTCTGATTTTCACGGGACTTGGACTGGAAGACCGCTGATGTAACTAAGAGTAACTTAGGCTACACTATCACTTTTGATCTTTTAATATTTTATAAAAGTATATTCGTACTGTAATAAACATAAATTTGTAAATATAAATCAGTTTAAGTAAACTTCTAATAAGTAAAAGATAAATCGGTCTTTACCAATGAAAAACAAAGGAAATCGCTACCAAAACTAACTTCAGGCGACTAACTTAGCGGTCACAACTAAATCTTCGCTCACTGACTTCCAAAAGTAATTTCGAATAGTAAGAAACTTTCTCCACTATTCTTCCTGAACTTTAACATTAAATAACTTGCTCTTAGGCCGTATATTTTACATTAGCAGTTTAACTTTTTGCTGGATTTAGAATTATGTCTTTTATAACCGTATTTAAAAATCGCAGTGAAATAGAAGCTGAATAACACATGCTTGCGTGGAAACGAAGTTTGGACGGTTTTCACGAAATTTTATCGGAGATCTAAAATTTTATATATGTGTAGTCATTGTTTTCGTAAGAAAGCGACTTCGTCCGCTTAATAATATGCAAAAATAACTTTTTACAAAGAAAATTATTAGTTATTTTTTAGAGATAGTCCCGTCAAAATCGGGCCAGCCAATCCAGAGCTTAGCCAGAATAAGCAAACAGACATAATAACGAAAATCGGTTATATATCAAATATAGAGACCCACCTTGGCTTTGCACGGGTGCAATGTAGATTGTAATATCTTCGTAAATTTTCAAATTAAAAATATATGTTACGTAATTCAATAAGGATTAATACTGTACTACACAAATCACTTCGTGATTCAGCCATTTATTCTGGTAAAATGTAAAGGATAAAATTATTATAGTGGTTTATCCTAGTGATATACCTCATCGCTGTCTTTTCCTGTTGAATCACTCCATCTATTAATTCTAATATATTAAAAAAAACGCTTCGAAAATCCGTCACATGACGGACAGACAGCTAAGCTACGATATATACATATGTTATGGCGATTTTTTATAGATCTGGAAAAGCAGAATATTTTAAAAATTCTTTGTTTTATTACTTCACATAGGATCTAGGCTTTTTTTCGGTGAAAGTTTTCAGACTGATTATTATATTACGAATTTATTTCCGACATCTCTGACAAACATGAATATATTTTACTGAAATGTTTACAGAAACTATGCATATTAAATACTTAAACCTTCCGGAACTATCATTTTTCTATTAGTGAAAACCGAATGACAATTTGTGCAATACTATTTGAGTTTATCGCGAACACACAGACATACAGACGCGGCCGGGGGCCATGTTTTATAATATGCATAGATAGATATTAAGTAACTCCTTCTTTTGAAGAAGTCGCTCAAAAACAGAGGACTTTTTACGATTAACTGATCATCATCATCAGCCTTTGATAGTCCACTGCTGGACATAGGCCTCCCCTAATACACCCCTATCCATTAGGGGGTTTTTGGACCGTATCCCACCACGCTGGTTCAATGCGGGTTGGTCGGTGGACCGACATTTTACATGCCCATCCGACGCATGGATCATCTTACTTTTCAGACAAATGGGTGATCGGCCTAAATTGCCCTAACCAACTAGGAAACGACAATAAAAATTTGTTGAGTCCCCGCAGGATTCGAACCCACGACCTAGGCTACGGAGGCTACGGAGGCAGTTAACTTAACTTAACGTTAGATTAACTGATAACATTGCCCAAAGTCCGTGTCTTTAAGAAGATCAACGAATATCTCAGAAAGGATCCCTAATTGTTATTTCTCAGAATCCATTTAATACTGTTGATCTATTTAATGTTGCTGTTATATTAATTACATTATGTTGACAATTGTTTCCTTGGATGCTGTCTCATTAATCACCAACTCTAATTACCTAATCGGATATAAGTTATAGTTAGAATGTCAATTACATTGGCGCTTCTGTCGGTTATTTATAATGATCTTATACAGCTTCAGTAAAATGCAGGCTCGTTATTTACTGGTTTATTATGAGAATAGAATACTATAGTATACGACAGGATCCACGATCACGCGACAGTCGGTGTTTGTTCAAAAACAAATTTACTGTGGCAATATCCGTAAAATAAACAAATTTTTATCCACAAAGACATTTAAAACGTCATTAGGTATTAAATTTAATGTCGTTTATTAATTTTTGAAATATGATTAAATTCCGCTCATAAAACTGACTTAAATAATCAAATGCCGTTGATGATGCGATACTGAAATTATTCTGCACACAACCGTGCTACATAAACTTAAATTAATAAATAAATTGATATAAATTAATTAATTTGTTTAAATGAAATGAGAGGTCAGTTTCACCTAACACTTGGTGATAATTAATTATGCTTAATACTTCTATGCATCATTTTATTATCTCTGTTTTGTGTTACATTTTAATGATTTTGATAAATGTTTCAATTCTTTAAGCAAATGATAATTGCATTTTCATAAGTAATAAGTATTTAATTTGATTCATTAAGCACATTCATTTCATTATTTTTTAAACATATTTATTTCATTTGTAATTGGTAATGACGAGAAATCGTTGGCGTCGGTGGTGTAGGTTAAATTTCACTTAATAATATTTGCGTGAAATAACGTTTTCATAGAGCAGGAATTTGAATTTACAATTTACACAAACTTATAAGGTAGGTTCACTGTCACAAAGATCATTAGCCGGAAACATAATAATTGTGAAGAGGAAATATAGTCTATACCAAAACGTGTTTTAGACAAAATTATTGAAGTTTTAAGATTTGAACTTAATTTAACTTGAAGCAACTTTAAGATATTGGCAAAACTTCAAACCGGAAGACAGCAGTGTTTACGAACTACTGATATGCGGCAGAAATAGGCACTGCAGACGGTCTACTGTAAAAAGGTACCTTCCTTTCATTATTAATGGGATATTGATTTAAATGAAAAGCGATTGGTATCTGACTTTCTATTAAAACTATGTACTTATGACCTAATTGATGAATGTTAAAAATAAAAAATTGACAATCTATGGTAAAAATATTTTATACCAGTTCTCGTAAAAAAAAGACTGTTTAAGTATGTCAGTAATAAAGCAACTCATTCGAAGACTTTTCAGCGAATTACTCGGATAATTTATTTTTAATATTTATTTCGTGGAATTGTTCTATTAAAATTAAGTGTTTATAAAATAACTAAACAAAAATATTTTATACAACAGCTATTGTACCATTATTTATTAACATACTCCTTAACAAACTTTGAACCGCATTTGCACGGCGTAATTGAGTTTCTGTACCGTAAGCATTATTCAAACTTTGTCTCATTTCCTGGAAACAAAGTCCTGGATAATTTGTGTTTAAAATTAGACGTTCTAATACAATATCAAGTAAATACTTGGAAAGTTCTGTACATATCTTATAATTTTTTTTTAAGGAAAAGTAGATAAAGTGTTAATTTCTGTAGAAATACTTTATTGTATTCTTTTATTTAATTTGTATTTATATGTTTAAAACACTTATTAACAAGTAAGCCTTTTAAAAAGAATCGTGTGTGGTCTCAAAGACTTATGTATGTCAATGTGTTTACCTAATCGAGTTTATCGTTGATAACGTATTTTGTAGGCCACAAATAAATAGTATAGTGTGTTAAAATAATAGTCCAAGGATATATATTTATGTATTGTCGCTTAACACCCCGCTAGCCAAATACTTAGGAAAATTAAGCTTACTGGATGAACATAACATAAGCAGCAATGCAATTGCTTGAAACGCATAAGTCTTTTTCTCAGAGATAATTGGAATTAGATAAACATTTCCATTAACAAGGTGTTATTTAACTACATTAACTAGAAGGATTCTACAGTAAATGAGACTCAATGGTATTAGCTTGGCCAAAAAAGTGTGTTTTTAATGACATATATTAAAAATATATTTTTGTCTTATCGAATACCTCTTTAGATTTATTTTCAGAAAGATTAAGAAGTATAATTGCAACGGTTTTTAAATATTCAAAGAATATTGAGGCAAATAAAATTTTATCAATCTTCATTACGCAATTATAGCGTTGGATAGATGGAGATAAAATATCTTAATTTACTTATAATTAATATAAAATAGTTGCTTCCAATTTTACATGGGCCCGATTGGAAAAGTTCAGCTGCATTATCTATTGCCACCTAATGATATCGTAAATATCGTGACAAATACGCAACGTTCTATGATTCAGAGTACTTGGGTAGTTCAAGTCTGTCACACTGCACTTTTTGTAAACAGGGACTGTGTTTCAGTCATCCTCTCAAAACATTATTGAAAATAATATAATAATAATACTAATAATAATAATAATAATTCATTACAACTAGCTACAGGTGAATATATAGAACCAATAGACGATATAGAAGGCTATAAATATTTAGGATTTTACCAATCACGTCAGATACATGAAAAAACTACAAAAACAACACTTACAAATAAATTTAAAACAAGATTGCACAAAATATTAAATTCACACCTTAACTCCAATAACACTATTAAAGATATTAATACTTACGCTATACCTCCTTACCTACTTTTTCGGAATCATTCAATGGTCTCAAAGTGACCTGAAAAAACATCAACGAACTATCAACACTCACATGACTAAATACAGAAAACACCATCCTAAATCTTGCCAGCAACGTCTGACTCTCCCGAGAACAGAGGGAGGAAGAGGTATCATCGATATCCAAAACCTCCACAACAAGCAGATAACAACACTTCGTACATATTTCTACAGTCAAAACTCTACTCTACATCAAGCTATTGTTCATTCAGACGCAAAATACACCCCACTTAATCTCCGAGACAATTTAAAACAACGAAATGAAAACATTACCACACCACAACAAAAAATAGAGATATGGCACCAAAAATCGCTCCACGGCAGACATCGCCAAGACCTCAACAACTCTAACGTCGACAAAATAGCGTCGAACGCATGGTTGAAAAGGGGCGAATTGTTTCCCGAGACTGAGGGATTTATGTTGGCTATTCAGGACCAGGTCATAAATACAAAAAACTATCAGAAATATATTATCCGTCACCCTAACCTCAAATCTGATCTCTGCCGACACTGTCACAGTGCTTCCGAGACAATACAACATATTACCGGAGCTTGCAGATCAATATCTCAAACAGATTATAAACACAGACACGACCAAATTGCAGCAATCATTCATCAATACCTAGCTTTCAAACACGAATTAATTACAGAAAAAATAGCCTACTATAAGTACACCCCACAAAAAATACTAGACAATAAACAATTTAAAATCTACTGGGATAGAACAATAATTACAGACAAAACGATCCACTATAATAGACCGGACATAACACTTTACGATAAAAACAATAGCACAGTTTATCTTATCGACATAGCTGTACCGAATACCCTAACCTTACATAACACACACCGAAAACTTGGCAAGTATACAGATCTGGCAATTGAAATAAAAACTCAATGGCGTGTAGATACAGTTAAAACTATACCAATCATTATTTCAACCACTGGAGTCGTTCCCACAACCCTGCACAAAAGTCTCAAAAATCTTCAAATTCATCCTCTTACCTACCTTCTGCTTCAAAAAGCTGCCATACTAAATACCTGCAAATTGTTAGGAAATTTCTTTCTATAGATTAAATTTTTCTTTTTAAAATATTTTTACTTGGTCAAAAGCCCGTAAAATATTAAGACCCCCTGAAAAGGTGAAAAATAAAAGTTGTAAAATGTAAATAATAATAATAATAATAATAATAATAAAAGCCTTTTATTCCAAAACTTGGCGTTCAAAATATTATTTAATAATAAAACAATGCACAGTAATTTTCATATGAATGTCTCCTAGATCTAATTACTTAGAAACCAGAGCTTGATAAGGCTTGATTGATTTTTATTGGTGACTGCGATGGGAGGGCCACAACGTTGACCTGGTGAAACCTGCCCATAAAAAAAAGCAACGTAAGACGTTGTTGCGTCTTATATACACTCACCGCTTTGAGACATGAGATGTAATGTCTCGTTGCCAGTAATTAAGCTGGCACGGTGCACTTTAAACCGGAAGTCCCACACTCACAACGATTGGTGGCAGAATAAAGCGCCCCGCAATTACTACCCAAAACCATCCCTTGTAAAAGGGACTTACCACCACTATAACTTATAAAAGTAAAAAAAGTGTAACATTAAGAACGAATGTAGCCAAAAACAACGTTCATATAGATAAATCGCCGCCATCTTTAATCGTCACGTGACGTTTAACTCAAGACTTTAAGATATTTTTAAGATCACTCGACGTTTTCCCGCCAATAGACTTAGACAATAGACTGTGTTTTAAATCTAAATGTTATTTAATAATGGTTAGAGAATAGCTAGCCGTAAAAAAATACTCCATTGTTATTGACTACTTGAATTGGCCAGTCATACAGAACTTACCTATAACTTACTTACATAAGTTTGCGAGAGATAAGTTTTGCTCAGTTTAAAGTCAATCAGTCTGTGTTTGACTTTAAAACTGACTGACTTTTTTTAAGTGCAATTCGTTGCTTTCCAATGGTGCTCAATCGCTTGCGATTTAAATTGCAGACATGCATTGCAAACTTTGTCTGCGTCAGTTTTTGATATAACTGTTCAAAATATAAGTTGTTTGTTTTTATAGAAAAACATAAGGGTTGAGGATAAGATACTCGATTTTATCGGATTGATGTAATTTACTTATTTATAGAAGGTTTTTTTAACAGTCTGTACAATGATAGAGTTAATTCTGGAAAACAATACGAAAAAAAACAAAGAGGTTTATTATAAACTTACAATGTTTATTGTCTTGCCATTTGATATTTTACTTTACTTCACTACTAATAATGTGTGTAGACACATATTGACATATCAATCGTGTTTTTGTTTAATTTCATAAAATGAAACACAATACTGTAAAGTTTCGGTAGCATGACTTAAAAACATGATTTATTATAGGTACATAAATTATATTACCAAGATAAATAATATACATTCTTTCATTATTTCACAAAACGGCCCTATCAGCTGTCAAATTACGAAAATATCAATGCAGTTGACAATTAATTGCGTAATAGGATCTGAAAGATAAATTATATACCGTATTTAAGACCATTATTTAACAAATTGTAATTAATATAACAGCAGCGTTAAACAGATCGGAGAAAATTAAGGGGATTTCGAGAAATTACAAGTCGAGGCTCCATTTCGAGTACTCCGTTAATCTTCTTAGATGTACTTTAGGTGGTAAGGAAGGTAAATAGTACTTGTTTGGGGGAAGATCTCTTATAAAGGGAACAGATACAATATATAATATAATTTTGTTATATTATTTTGTAATTACTTGTCTTTTATATTGGAGAAAATGTATATTGTAATCATTAGTATCATTAATGTTATTGTAGTAGGTAGTTTAAATACACTATTAAAATATTCTAATATTTATTCCAACAGTAATACTATTGAACGTGCCATTTTCGTAGTTTTTTGGTCGGATAAAATTTGTAATAAATTAATTTGGCAAAGAACTAAAATCACTGACGTAAAGCAAAGGATTAGCTCGTTGAATTAACAGGTCTAGGCTGGTCATTGAAGAAAAGATGGGTTAAAAAGATTTTAGAGTAGAGGCCTCGTTTAGGAAAACTGAGTGTTGGTCGACCCTCGTCTAGGCGGGATTGTCGATATCCGTGCAGTAGCCGATTCAGGTTGGAGGCGTCTTGGCTGTCGTGGCGCTTATTGAAAAAGGCTAATGTTCAGCAATGGAAACCAATTTTGAAAACAGCGCACGACTTTTTACGTGTCCATCACTCAAACGGTTCAAATCATTTTTAAAGCGATCACCTGAAATTTTTTTAATTGAATAGGAGAATATGATAGTATACTTAATGGAGATTACATTATTGAGAATATGATAGGTTACTTACATTATTCAAGTGTAATCTCCGTTCAATAATATATATTGTCTGTTATGTGAATAGCGAAATAGGGTACGAATAAAAGGCAGAGTGAGTGCACCTATGTTTGCGATTACAATTATGCACTATAAAATTTACCTTTAACCTGCGTAGATGGCTAGTGTCTAATATAGATCATCCGTCACAGTTAAAACCAACTCGGAAGACATTATTATTACTTTGAGTCAATACCAGTAGGACATGAAGGCCATGAGCATAGTAAAATAGCGTTAAATTACATTAACATTTACATGTGCAGCGTATTATTTATTAACATACTCCCGGAAAACTCTGTACAAAGTTTCACGCGACGTATGTGAAAATTCTGTACCGGTAACATAACTGAAACTTCGATCCATTCCTTACAAATCGGGACAAAAGTTTAGATGAAGTTATAGCGGTTTATAGAAGAAAATTATTCTGTTATTATAAGAACTTTTTCTTTCCGTCTGGTTATTTTAAATTGAGTATTGAATCATAAGGAATATCAAAATATTACTTTCCAAATTTACCAATTATCGTCAGGCCGTTGCGAAAGATAATTGACCTGGCGACAGATACTATGACAAAGCTTACCTCAGCGTCGCTTCGGAATAATTATATCGATGAATAGTATTTTAACGTAATGAGATACGGTCAAAAAAAACCCTGACAAAGAAGACGTGCATAGAGAAGGCCTTTGTCCAGCTGTGGACTAACACAGGCTGATGATAATTATGATAGTATTAAAAACATAATAATAATGGCAATTGGTTAATCAACTAAACCAGGTCAATTTCAATTTACATTAATGAGATGCCGGCTAGGTCGCCAGTAATGCATTTGCATGAAATTTACTTTAAAGATTTTAACCTAGATTTAAGAAAAAAATATTATTATTTTAAAAATAACAGTACTAACTAGAAAAGTTAGTTTGTTGTTCAATTTATTTAAATCGATAAAATTCAAATACCTCTCCTTATCCTCATCCCCATTCTTTATATCCGGGGTTAAGTCGTGGAGAAAGAGGATACCTTCCATACTGGTATAACGTTAAGCAACTCTTTCTATTTGGGTGCGCGGGCGCGTGGTCACTCAAGTTTGTCGGCCAATTTGATTGGACCAACTAGCTCAAGTGACGGCGATATGGTAGATCCTATTTGACGACCAGAAACGAGGATGTGGTTCGAAGAACCATTTGCGTAATCCAGGCTTGGACAACGTGGTTTTAAAGATTGGAAATGCGAAAAATAGGAAGGATAAATACCTCGTATGATGGCGGCACAGCAGCAGGCGTCTTCGTTGCTGCGGTTGGGGTTCAGGGTAAACTTTAAACTATTAGAACGGAGCGTTGGCCTCACTTCGCGTGACTTTAAAATATGATGCGCTGCGTAGGAACTCCCCAAGGCTATTGTCCAACTGCAGTGGCGCTGGCCGCCGTCCACGTCACGAAGTATTCTCCTTCCACCGTCCTCCATTCGCGAGATGAGATGAAATTAAAGAAGAAAAAGGGAGGCAGGCGAAAGGAGCGGTAGTAAGAAAGGGAAGGAAGATTATTGCGTAACCAACCCGCGGCTGTTAGGCGACATAGAAATGCGCAGGAACACTATTGTTCTCGAGTAGATGGGAACTGTACCCGATTTATGAAGTCGAAGGATGAGGGAAAATTTGGTAGGGTGCAAGGGGAACCTAATAGCGAGCCGCCGCTGGCGGCTTCACTTGTAACTATTAGGAGTGAAGTGACTAATGCCTTTTGACCTAGGGTAACGGATTAGTAAAAGTCTCCCGACTCGGTTAGAGGGCTGAAATAAAGAGTTCTATTTCATACGCACCTATGGTTGATTAGGTCTTAGACCCATCGTTGCAACACTACCTTTTAAATTTTATGGTCGTTTCTCAGTAAGTAATCAGTCTTGAGTTCATTAATTTGGTTTAGAATGCAGGATTGGACTACGAATAGGCTCCGATGTTCTTATGCTGTAGCAAAGTCTGCCTAAGTTGCTTTTAACAATATTGAGCGAGATGTAGAAGGGTAGAGAAGGACTCTGTATAGGTCCAGGTTGGCTCTATATATTTAATTCTCATAAATGTACATGTAAAAGGTTCCATTAATAAATAATACAACTTTAAGTAATTGTATTACGCTGTGCCAGTGAACGTTTTGGCTGTTGTTATTAGAAACGGATAAGCGAAAAAGTTACAAATAGATCATAAAATATTTTCTTATATTTCTATCACTTAACTACAAATGTCTTCATGAACATAAAATTTCTTTTGCACCGTCTTCCAACACGAATTATTCATCTTATTCTTATTAAAGTTCTATGCAAAAATTTATGTAAAACAAAGAATTGTAGAAGTTATTATACCCAGATAATACTTGTCAAACGGTATTGTATTTTGAAACTTACACGTACGTTATCTCGTTACTTTGCCTCATAACCGCTATAAAGAATAAACTATGCACCCAACAATTTTGACTGGCTTAAGCCTGTGAATAACCTGTAGTAATAATAATGTGATAGTTCAATAGGGTGTAAGAGGTCCTTCATCTACGGAACCCCAGTGACCGCACCTGCACGGGAACACCCTCAACAACATACGAGGCTCCTGACGAACCACCCACCAACCCGCATTAGATCAGCACGGTGCAGGTCCAAAACCTCCTGGTGAAGAGGGAAAGACGGCCGGCCCCAGTTTGGCAGCCTTGTTATTCCTGGCTCTAACCAAACAATATTTAGTATTGAAACCGCTGTCAATATCAATAACTTTATCATGGACATGTAAACAGAGTTGAAACTTATCCGTGGCATAATAAATTGAGATAAAATTTTAAATCAGTTCATTCCAACTGAACTATTCTATGGCTTTGGAGGCATTAAATAAGTTTTTCATTGAAGCCAAACTTCTAGAAGATTTTATTAAATATATTTTATATAATGAAACTACTTAGACCAACACTCACCGTATTTACTGACTGACTTATGAATCCACATTAGTCACTTGTGTACCTGTTCACGACACGCGTTCTTAGCTAGATGCAGCGATCCAAAATTTGCCTACAAAATTAAAAATAGGTCTTAATAAAATGTCGTGGTTGGTTTAAAGTGAGAAAAATGCGGTTAATGTTACATTGTTAAGAATTAAGATCTTCCGAGTTACACTAAATAATATCGAAGTCTCACATTATTATGTCAAATATCTTCGGATTTATTTAGATAAAAGGCTATTGACGAAAATATTTACCATAAAAACAAAAGCGTGGGTTGTAAACTGTAACTTTAAGGTCCAGACGGGCTTCAATATAGCCTATTACAGTAATATTTTGTTTTTATGGACAGTGAAATTTGGCCATGTGTGTGATCATTGAAATATGCACCAAGACGCTAAAATCTAATACACGGTGTGTTCGTTTCGTTCAACACGTAATTGCTTTTGTTACGGTCTTAAAACCGGAACACAAACCGGGTTAACAGATATGCTTTTACGAATTTACGCATTTGATCTCGTGTAGAAGCGCGAATGCCCAGGGTGGGGTAATCACTACGATCAGGTGAGTGTGTTTGTTCTTCTTTAAAAAAATAAATAGACACTGGGCATGCTTTATTAAATATATATAAAGTTAATATAAAAATATATAATATTCAAATATATATACATAAAAAGTTAATAATATTAAAACATAATTAAATACGCTAATGTTAAAATATATATAAAGCTGTATCAATCTGAAAATTATTATATCATAGATGATGAAACGTATTTTAAAAACAACCTATAAAAGCAATTATACTAACTACTCAATAAACTTTCTCAATAAACTTTCTTTCTGGAAAACTTACTGAAATTTTGTAATTTTTTAAATTATTTTAACTCAATATTAAAATAATCAAAGTAAAACATTTGTCGAAGTGTTAACATTTAAAAATAATTGTAAAGCGTCTCGTTGAATACAATATAGCTCGATTAAAGCTAGCGGTCTGTAAGCTGCGACAACTGCCAGTTCTAAGCATTTAATAGTAGTGCTTCTTAGCTAAATTAATTTTAAACAATTATGCTACCGTGGCGTTACGACATTGGCCCTCGCTTTACAAACCAGAGGTTGGGGTTTCGAATCCTGCGTGGAAAAAACTATGAGTTATCATTGTTTTCTAGACGTTGAATAGGATAATTTGTCGTAATTCTTAATGATATATCGCAATTCTATTGATATATTAATAGTAAAATATATGTAAATATTCAACTTACTGTGGTAATAATTTTATCTGACTCATATCTACATGTTTACTAAACAAATTAAGTTCGTGATCATCATCTGAATTTTGTATGAATCAGAATATTACATTATTTCATAGACGGTAATTAAATCGTTTCAGGTTTGATCATTACGAATAAAATAATTTAACAAAATTCGTAACAAGCAACGTCCAGCATATTCATCATCATCATAATCAGCCTCTATCAGTCCACTGCTGGACATAGGCCTTTCAAATGAACGCCAAGACGGCCGAACCCCTGCTACCGCTGCCAACGGCCGGAGTGCCTACGGCAGTGCAGCCACGGAGATCGCCATCCCACCTGGTCGGGGTCGATCAACACTCCGTTTTCCTAAACGTGGCCTCCTCTCCAGAACCTTATGGGCCCATCGGCCGTCCGTTCTTCGGACCAGTGACGGCCCACTGCCACTTCAACGAGCTAATCCTTTGCGCAGTGTCGGTAACTTTCGTTCTCTCGTCGGATGAATGCATTACGAATCTTATCCGACAGAGAGACTCCGAGCACAGCGCGTTCCAGTAGCACGTTGAGCTACGGCAAACATGTGGACCAGTCCGGGAGTACGCATTGGTTAAAGACTTTGTCTTTAAACTCTGCGGGATTGGCGACGCGAGAATGTGGTGTAGCTTCCCTAAATGCTGCCCAGTTCAACTGAATCCTCCTATCGGCTTCCCTTTCAAAGCTGTGTCTTCCCAACTGCAATATGTGCCCGAGGTAGTCCATATTCATCGACTACTTTGAGAGTAACACCATCGACATTGACCGGACTCGGAGAACGTTTTCGTTGAAATGACTTTCGTCTTGTCCAGAGTTCATCCTTTGTCCGATACGTCGGGACGTTTCATTTAGCCGTGCAACATTTCCTGCAAGCACTCCAGCGACTCGGCCAATATGACGATATCGTCAGCGAAACGGAGGTATGAAAGGTACTCGCCGTTAATGTTTATGCCATGTCCAGTCCACTCTAGAGTCTTAAAGACGTCTTCCAATACATTAGTGAACAGTTTCGGGATATGACATCCCCCTGTCTCACTCCTCGATGCAATGGAATTGGTCGCATTTGACCGCTCGGAATCAGAACGAACATAAACGCAGCGCTATACAGACCTTTCAACACCTCGGCGTATCGATAATCGACCTGAGATCGTTGAAGAGCTTCCAGAATAACCAGTTTTCTACAGAGTCAAAAGCTTTCTCAAGTCCACAAAGGGAAGGCACAGTAGAGATTTACTTATAGGTCTTTTGTACAACTTGCCTTATGGTGAAGATGTGGTCTATGGTTCTAAATCCTCTACGAAACCCAGCCTACTCCGGTGGCTGGAATCCATGAAGCTTGTTGTTGATAACTTGTACATATTATTAACTCAAATTATGTATACAAACCTAAAGAATTCTATGCCTCGACCTTGTGAAATTGCTTGATTGATGCATAAATTAAGCAAATTTTACTCTTCATTCGCTTAAGGTACAGTGGCACTCTAATACTGTCCTTGGAAATTAGGATTATGAGTAATTTTTTATAAATATCATGCATTACAAAATAATTTGATTGTGAACATTCATGTTTTATTACAATTGTTGATCGATTGAACAATTAATGACAAATGCAAAAGAAGATAGATTACTATCTATGATTCTACGATTGTTTTAAAGATTTATATTTTAAATATTCATATACTCGTATTCACAGCTTTATATCGTAGACGTAGACAGACGTAGACAGGCTGGAGTTTCGTAGAGGATTTAGGAGCATAGACCACATCTTCACCATAAGACAAGTTGTACAAATGCATTGTCTACCGCAAATAGTCCACTGCTGGACATAGGCCTCCCTAATACACCCCTTTCCATTGGGGATTTTGGACCAGTATCCACCACGCTGGTCCAATGCGGGTTGGTGGGTGGACCGATTTTTACATGCCCATCCGACGCATGGATCATCTTACTTTTCAGACAACTGGGTGATCGGCCCAAATTGCCCTAACAACTAGGAAACAACAATGAAAATTTGTTTGTGTCCCCGCAGGATTCGAACCAAGACCTCGGTTTTTAAAGCACAGCCCATTCCACTAGGCTACGGAGGCAGATATATAATGAATATATATAAATTTTTTCAGTGAATAAAAAATACATGTTTTAAATTAGACAGTAGCTGTTAATTGTAATAAAACATTTTGTGCAAAAGCTACACGTATTAATTAAATACATAACTTTCTTAGTAGACGCATACAACACTATGCAAATGCGCGCAGCATGTCTCCTTAATAATATTACCCTAAGTTTATACAGCATGTGTCTAAAAGGCAAGCTATTCTTGAAAAAAAAAACAAAGCTTAATTAGTCCTAACTTAGATAATTTTTTACGCCACTTGGAATCAAATTAATTTTTTATAAATAAAAGTAAGATATGAGTTAGATGTACAATTTGCTATGCATCAGAATGCCATGAAAAATGTCTGCAACTGATCTCTCTCTAATATATCCTGCGTAGTTGACTGATTTCTAATAGATCGGCCAGCGAGACGAAATTTAGAGGGAAGATCCCTTTTACTAGAAACCGTATGAAGTAGTAGTAGTTCGCGTGCCCATTTCTACCGCAAATCAGTAGAGTATAAACACTACTGCCTTCCAGTTTAAAGGCAAACGTTGCCAGCGTAATTAATAATATGCTCTCCAATAGATTATGACTACGGCGACCGATCTATATTAGAGATCGGCCAACTGCGTAGGAGATATTATAGAGGACAAGTACGCGCAAATTCAGGCGCACTCCCTGTTCTTTTATACTCTCAAAGCCCCATGGAACGGATTACCGACACGAGCGGAGAGAGATAAGGCGCAAGACCGACTTTTTACATGTCCATCCGACG
The DNA here is from genome assembly GCA_029286875.1 of Lamproptera curius. NCBI lineage: Eukaryota > Metazoa > Arthropoda > Insecta > Lepidoptera > Papilionidae > Lamproptera > Lamproptera curius. The sequence continues at coordinate 227,452 of JAGSMT010000473.1, forward strand.
CATGGATCATTTTACTTTTCAGACAATTTGGTGATCAGACCAAATTGCCCTAACCAACTAAGAAACGAGGAAAATTTGTTTAGTCCCCGTAGTATTCGAACTTGAGGCCTCCGGTTTCTAAGGCACACGTCCTTACAACTAGGCTACGGAGGCGGCATAATTACTGGGTAAACCAAACCAAATATCTCATGTCTCAGGGCGGTGAGTAGATCTGTGGCGTCATGCACACATGTCTTTGTCACTTACCAACATGTAAACATACTGCTCTTCTAATCGCGCAAACGAAAAAAAAATCGACTTGAAGTACATTATTGTAATGATGAGAAAAATAAGAATTATTCTAGATTTTTAACAAACATAAGTACTATTTCACACTGTATCATATTATCAAAAATATTTTTAATTTTAAATTAACTAGTCAATCAACTAACAATAACATATCTTTTATTTATCCTGTACTCGCAATTTATATAACTTTTCTGAATAGTAAAATATCTGAACTAGAAACAAGTGTAAGGAGCTCCCAGATGAACTGAACTGCAACTTTTCTACGACTGAGTTTTCAAATGACTCTCACGGTGCCTGGGTCTCCATTTTTAGTTACGGATTTAAATTCTCGAGAACAGCTAGACTGTGCTTTATATTACGTTACAGACCTTTTCTTAACATAATATAAACAAGAATTATAAAATATTGCATATTCTATTTTGCCGGTTTTAATATTACCTAATAAATTTCTATGTAAAAAATTAAAATATGTTAACCACCTCCATGGGCTAGCAGTAGTGTCTTGCTTTAAAACCGAAAGTCGTGGGATCGAGTCACCCGAGAAAACAACGTAAAAGTGTTTAAATTTATAAATAATTATATTAGAAAATTTATAAATAAGTGCCTAATATAATTGATTCCATTATTTTCAATTGAATAGAATAATATGGGCCGATCAATCAATTGTCTGTAATGTAACATTATTCGTACATCGGAGAGGCATGTGAAAAGTCGGACCAGATTGTCGAGACCATCATTAGCAATTGTTATAAGAAGTCATTGCTACCAATTTAGGAAAATAGAAAAATGACTAGGTGAAAGATTTACTCAAATTTGGTATTGTAGTAATTTTTTTTATAAACCTCAAAAGATTTAAGAAAACATGAAATTTGCTTGAAAGAATAATATATTATACTTAACGGTTATTATACGCTTATTGTCTCTCAACTTTTAAAATATGTATGAAGTCTTCAAATTTTGCAGCGAAATTTTCGTATGGTATTAATGTTATAGACATTTTACACGGTTACAAGACGCATAGTATGTGACAAAAAATAAAACTAAGATTTGTATAAAATTATTTTGTCTATGTACTATTTTAATATTAGAAATCATAGAAAGAGAGAATCTAAAGCTGTTAAAGCTATTAAATTATTCGCTTATTATTTACTAGTATACAGCAAACGACACGTAGTTTGACTAAAAAATTAACATGAACATCACGTGAATGCGAAAGAGATTTAGTATTATTTTCCCGTGGTGGGGAATCGATCACATACCCTACGGCGCAATGGTCAGGGTTTCTAATCACTATGTCAAACGGGATATTCTTCCGTAGAACTTTAATACTATAAGCAAAGGTTTTGTGTTTTCTGTTCGTTTTCATACTGCACCTGAATGTAAAGGAAACTCCGAGCATGGCAAATTTAGACATTAACAATAGGAATAAATCAGTATGTATTTATGCAAAAAAAATTCTTTGATTGGTCACCACTCAATTGAACTTAAGTGTTAAATATATTTAAATGGACACTGCAGTGAAAATTCGTCTCCAAAAAATATGTCTATAGCAATCACGATTCTCAATCCAATGTTTATACTTAAAAATTCGTTATAACGTTCTTGTTGTTCAATCTTTTCCGATACTTTCATTGTTATTTAAGTAATAATAGTATTGTAAGTCTGCAGTAATGATAATATTATTGTAGTCTCGGTTAACTTGTTCTATGCATTAGCATAAGCCTTGCTGATTTTTTTACGTTTGTTTTCATAAAGATTATGATTATGATTAATGTTTATTTTTAGGCCGGTTAAGACGATTAACACAACGAAATAAAACAAAAACACTGCAACGCTAATGAATGAAATAAGTTTTATTTACTTTATAATATTAAAGGTTAACCATGCATACGGTTATTTTGACTATTCGTAAACTGCTTGTTCATAATTTTTGTTTTGTAATACAAATATCTTATGATATTGGTATCAGGTAGCAAATCGTGTGAGAGCGTTGTATCAATACACAGTTAGAGCTATGCCCCAAAATCTAGTAAACTCATTATTCTGTGTATCGAGCAAATAAATTAAACATTCAGTCAGTTCTTGCATATACCAATAGTTTGCCGCATTGACAAAAACGCTAAAACTGCCCAAGTATAAGACGAGAGAGAAATTTTCACAAACAAATTTGACTGACTTCTACTTCTTTATCTTAAAATTGGTACCATATTGCAGCTACTACTAATAATTTAAAAAGAGAATGGTCAAAATCAGAGCAGTATGAGCGTAGCAACGAGGTAACATGTATTAAAAACATACACTCTTAATAGATGAGGTATTCTTATAGAAAGTTGGTCAAAAATAATTAATGATCCTAATTTTAAAAAAGTACATAATGTGTATAGGTACGGATATATTCAATACTCTTCATAATGGCCTGGAATACCAGGAGAGGCAACGAGGTAACAGATTAAAAAAAAAACGATTTGAGTAACTCCTTAACTCGAAACCAGGAAAACCCTTAACAGGGACAATCATTAGGTCATTTCTTTGCGAACCATCTGTAACTTATTTATTCACGACAGATAATATACAGAGGTGGTCTGAAAAGTTTCGACCTAACAATGATAAATAATTTTTTCTTACCATTTTATTTATTATTCTACATAGTCTCCTTATAACTCTACACATTCTCCGCGATGCCCTATCTCTGTAACCCGTCCAAATAGTACTTGGCGTTTTCTCTGCAAAATAACTGTTCACAAAGGGAATTGCCTCCTCATTTGACGAAAATCTTTGTCCTCCGAGCGCAGTTTTTAGAGAGGGAAACAAAAGTCGCTTTGGGCCAGATCTGGTGAGTAAGCGGATGGTCAAGCAGTTGAAACCGTATCTCGTGGATTTTGCCATGGTAACCGCTGAGGTGTGAGACGGCGCGTTGTCTTGGTGAAACAGGATTTTCTTTTTGCAAATGTGCGTGTTTTTCCGCAATTTGTATGCTCCTGTAATGGTTTTCCTTTTGAAGATAATCGATAAAGGTAACTCCATGACTATCCCAAAAATAGTCGCCATCACTTTCCCAGCCGAAAAACAGTTTTGCTTTTTGGAGCTGGTCCCTTGCAGTCCACTGTTTTGACTGTAGTTTTGTTTCGGGCGTATAATGGTGTATCCAAGTTCTATCTAATATTATAAATATATACAAAACTTGGATTTATTGCGCCTAAACTGCCTCAACAGAGCTTTGGAAATGTTCATTCGAACATGTTTTTGGTCTTAATGTGAGCAAACGCGGCACCCAACGCGCGACAGCTATCTCAAGTCTAAATCTTGATTTAATATGTGACAAACAAGTTCTTTGGACATTTTCATAACCTCTGCTATCTCTCTCACTTTAATTCAGCGGTCGTTTAACACCATTTTGTGAACTATAGCGATGTTATCGTCAGTAGCTGCAGTTTTGGACGTCCGATCGTCTCCTCAAGCTCTTACGCACATTTAAATTCAGCTGCCCAAAATTTCACTGTAGTAAATGATGGTGCAGAGTCCCCATACATAGAGTCCATCTTATCTCTGATTTGCGTAGGCGTATTGCCTTTAAAACAAAAATTTAATAACAGCTTGATACTCAATTTTCCATTTTCACAAAAGCACTCACTTCTACCACTCAAACGACTGTCAAAAAATTAAAAACTGCGCGTTCAAAATGGCCGAAACTTTGGTGAGTAACTGTTAAAATATGCACAACTACATTCACTAGCTTTTATTAACGAGTAGGCGCATCTTTGAGTTGAGGTCGGAAACTTTTCAGACCACCCTCGTATTGCATAACTAGACGAATTTTTAATCCTTCACAATTAAATATCTCAAATATAATAAATATTCATAAGTCGTAAAATAAAAAAACAAGTAAAAAGAACTTCATCTTTTATAAAGAAAATTTAGAATTTATTTCACAGATCAAAGCTTTTTTAGTTTAAAATCAACCAAAACGTTTTAGTTAATACGATAATATTATAATATAACAGTATCTTAAATAATAGAAGTATTTATATACATCGAAATTAGCTAAATAAAATTATTTGCTTAGGTATTTGGAAAAATAAAGTAAGGAATTTTATTCATATTTTCTGCAAGCTGATTTTTCATGTTGAAATATTCCCTATTTACTTCTGCACAGGACTTTCCTTTCAACAAGAAGGCTTCATGTATTTTAAAAGCAAGAATCTAAGCTAATTTTGAATTTCAAAACAAACTTGCTTTAGAATTAAGACTAAAGGAATTTCTGCCTTAACAGAAAAAGACTCTTTAAGGTTATAAAATTTAAACCTTTTAGATTTTTAACCAGAAATTTCAATCTCATTTACTGAATAAAGAATTTAAAATATTTCTTGTTTTAAAAGTTTACCTATAACTTATTTGCATTTACTTCTAATATATTGCAATTATTTTAGTCTAACATAGTTCAGTATTATTATGACTTATATATCTTCGAGACAAAACTAATTCTTGTATTTCTTACAAAATAAAGAAAACCTTTATTTTTATGTAATACCCATTACCAAGAGGAAAGGAAGGACTTCCAAGTTCAGAGAATCAATGTAAGACGTAAAGCATTGTAAATGTTTCCGCATTAGTAATTGAAATTAATATTATGTATCTTTTATAATGCTAGTGAAAACAACTAAGAAATAACAGAGAAGCAGTATGCACGTTGAAAATGCATTAATTATTTCTGTTTTCTTATCCGGTTAATTAACATGAATTACGTTAATTAACTGGATGAAAAACAGGAAATAATAAATTAGTTTTCAACGTGCAATCTGTTCTATCTGATTCAGTAATGCTTGATCAAGGGTTTATAAAACTCTGTAAAGTGGAGCCTACATATCCTTCATATAGGAAACAGTATTACTTTGACATTAAATAGACCGATCACTTATTGCGAGAATTAAATTTTTTGTTTGTTGTTTTTTTACGGATGACTCGTTTTGGTGGAGTTAACCGCTACAACCCTGGCGGTTCGAGGGCTGTGCAACTTTAAGTGTGCACAGACTTCACCCTCTATTATGTAGCTTAGCTCCGAGGTATCCCTGAAGGGGACCTCGGCTCAGGCTCACTTTATCCCGTGAGCGCAGGCTTGATCGAGGGTGCCCAAGAGGGACCCCCGAACAGATTCTCGCTTTGTCAGTGGTGGGGCTCAGTACCTGCGCTTCAGGTTGGCCTGGGGATGCTAAAGAGCCTGGCCGGCCTGAAGTGTAAAGGCCGGCCGTGGAGATGCTGCTCCAAGCGGGCTGAACAAGCCGCTCTGGATGCACTTTAGAGCGTGCGAGGGTTGTTGCGGGTTGCAGGAGGTAGGTGTGCCGCCCTTCCTGTCTCACGCAACCAAGGTGGAGTTGCGGGGAAAGAGAGTGTCGGTATTCCGTAGGCCGCCTCCTATCCTCCGCAACTCGGTGACCACCGCTGATGCGGTGTGGAGGGAGCCGTGGGAGGAGGGACATTCGACCTGGTGTCGTCGATCTCTCCTCCTTCTACGGTCGAAATGGAGCTAGCGGCGGAGCTTAACATCCGGGCCGCCGCTGGGGCTCAGAGTATCGTCCCTGTGAGGGTTGGGAACTCCCTAAGCTCCCCATGGCCCTGGTAACAGACTCGGGGAGTCTGTTACCTAACTACAGAGGCCGAGACGAAGGGCGCGCTAGGTTCCGACGCGCCCAGAGGGAGGCAGATGGCCCGTAAGGCCGAGATAGGGCTGCTTCGGCGGCCAGCGCCGGTTGGGTTGCAGATGAGTAGCAAAACGTTCCTGTGACCCCACCCTAAAAGGCGTCAGGAAGGAACAACGTGGTGGTTTTGTCGGTGCGAGGCCGACAAAGGGTGCCAAGAGGGCCAAACCTAGTTAGCGACACTTATCGAGGCCGCCCGGTGAGCGAACCTCGAGCTCGATAGTTTGCTTTAGGACTTATTGGTGAGAGGTAATAACCGCCCTATCTGTCTCGGTAGAATCGGCCAGTTACTTGCCGATATCTAGTGTACGGTGTATTCGTTTGCTCTCGACGGCGAGGACAAAATGTGTTGCTTCTCTGCGAGTTAAAACGTGCTAGCACGATCGTTACCTTATCTTCCGGTACTGTAATCGCATTTCACACTCTTCGGTGGATGTCTTTTAGCCAATGAGATTTTGGTTCGTAAGCAGCGGCGCTCTGAACTAGTTCGGTTGGATGTTGTGAAGCGAGTCGAAATATCAATAGATGCTTGTTTTAAGTATTGTTGAATGGTTGGAATTTCAGATCCAGGTGCAGGTCATATGTTGCAGGTGCAGGTCAACGGCGCACCGTGGCTTTGCGCATGAATCTGTTTTGCGGACTTGAAGTTTTCAATATGTGTTCGCTTTGCTATGTGCAAAGACAGGACTGGCGTTTGTTAAAATAGGACGTTTGACTGTCTTGTACAGCAACACCTTTTGAGCAGAGATAACTACTTTTTGGATTGATTAATGGGAAGAGTCGACCTAGGGCGTAGGCCGCTCTGTTATTGATTCTCGTAATGTACGGGCCGAATGTTAGGGATCTATAAGATTACCCTGAGGTATTTGGTCTGTTTGACCCAAGGATAGGGCAATCTAGGAATCGGACATTGGAATGAAGGCATGGTCTTCGTCGCGTGAACAGAATAGCGCGCGCCAGCGAGGTTTGATTTATTCTCCATTTCGGGACCATTACCCTAGGATATTGGCCGCAGAGAGAGAGTCTTTGACTAACAAGGACAGGACATCTACTGGTTAAATAGGCAGGTATCATCTGCGAAAAGGCGGTGTCTACAACACGATGCTGTGGGATATCATTGGTGTATAGAGTGAACAGGACTGGGCCTAATACGGAGCCTTGGGGTACGCCAGCACGGACCGGTCGAGGGTAGTGATTTAGTTCCTCTACGCGGTATCGGAACGTTCGATTCTGGGGAAGTCTCATGATGAGTACGGACGGTCAGGCACGCGAGCTTATATAGCTTGAATATAAGCCCTTCGTGCCATACTATATCGTACGCCTGCCACGTCGAGGAAAAGCGCTCCCGTGATGGCCTCGTATTAAGTAACTATAATGTTTTCCGTGATGCGGTGAGTTAGGTTTGTGCAGAGTGCTTGGCTCGAAGCCGAATTGAATGGGGGTAGGGAGCCGTTTAGATTTCATAAAATCTAATAAGCGCGTTGGACAAGACGTTCGTAATTTTCCAAAACCCTTGAGGGAGCTGATGGGACGATAGGAAGTGGAAGTGCGGTGGTTTCCCGGATTTTAAGAACCTATAAGTTCAGCATCCTTCCAGTGTTTGGAAAATACCTTTGGAAAGAGCTGCGTTACATATTAGGACTAGCAGGTTAATTAAGTGTTCGGGTAAGATTTTATGACGCAGTTACCTATGCCGTCGGTGCGGGGCTTTCAGAGTTTGAGATTTTTGATAATCGACTTGACTTCGGTTTTAGTTACCGGTGAAGTTTAATCGCGAGGAGGAAGTTGGGTCAATCAGGACCTCGCTCTTCACCTTTAGCGGTGAGCGCGTCGATCGGTTGAGTGCTTGACGTGCATTCGGCTTTTCTTCATCGAGAACGCTAAAGGGCATCAGGAAGGTTAGGTTGGGATAGAGCGGCATCGGAGGGTTTCGTACCGCCCTTCAGACTTTTAGGTAGTTGCCAGAAGGCACGATGGGATAGGTGCAAATTTCTTAGATCTGTTCCCACCGATCGGTCAAGCTGTCTCCGGCTCCGTTCAGTTGATACCAATCGTAGGCACGAATCGCAGCCCTCCTGCGTCGCCAGAGGTCCTTTATGTCGTTTGCAAGCCCAGCGGGGTTTTCCTCCACCGGGACTTGCTTTGAGGAACCTCGACTACACTTTGGACATGTCTTGTGAGCGCATGAGCAGCGAGATTCGCGTCATTAGCACAGTGCTGGCCTTTAGGAATGGCATCTAGGTGGGGGAACTAGTGCAGTCTAGCTGTGATTTGAGTTTGCGCCAGTCACACTATGGTGTTGGAATGATGGAGACTACCGAGAATCACATTACAAAGTTTGTAAATAATTATCTAATATAACTCTTATCATTGTTTACTGGTTGGTTAGGACAATATGGGTGATCACCCATTTGTCTGAAAAGCGAGATGATTCATGCGTCGGATGGGCATGCAAAAGTCGTCCGTCACAGATTACCCTTGTAGTAGTTTTTCTTGCTCTGCGCAAAATTGTTATTCCAGTAAATTTGATGGATTAGAAGCCGACCATGATAACTTGGGAAAAGGCTAGGTTAAATTTTGCTTAAATTTGGTATTATTCTAGATTTATTTTTCATGAACGTCAAAAGAACATGAAAAATTTTCTTCAAAGAATGATATATTATGCTTAGGGACGTATGTTGTCTCGCAACTTAAAATATGTATGAAGTCTTGAATAAAATGTCACATTCAAATAAAAGTGCAAATTGCAAGAAATTTTCGTTTGCGTTGATGTTATAGTCATTTCAAGATGCAAAATATGTGACAAAAAATAAAACTCAGATATACAACAATTCTTGTAGTGTATGTATATTTTAAAATAATCATAGAGGGAAAGAATTACTATTATTGCAGATCTGCCATTGAAATATAGCCTTCTTTAGTGAAGCTTTTAAGTATCTAACTGGGATACTTGAAATAAATAATCGTTTTTTTACGATTTTATATTTGCTGGTATACCTATATATAAGACTTAGTAGTTTAGTTTAGTTATTATAGATGGAAATAATGTGAATGTCAAAGAATTTCAAGCCATGATAATCAAGTTCAAGTTAAAGTTTAAATTTGAATTGATTGAAATTTACATTATCTCAAACGATTGTAATTTTAAATGCCGTGATGAGCCGGTACTTATTTTTTTCTGCTTAGTTTAACTTGGTATACGATCATGTGAATTTGATATGATAGCTATATGATATTTCAACTAAGCCCTGGTACCAGTCTCCTACAACGCCTACAAAACACCATCTAGTCCTAAACGAATCAGATCGGTCTACGGCAACTCGTCTAGTTGCTACTGATCACTAAATTAACTACTTTTATTCCAAGCACTATTACAGGTAATGATTTCATACTAATTTTTGTGAAATTACTTAAATAGAGCAACTCTGACAGAAGTTTGCATAATTAATGTTAACTATCTACAAACAACCTCATGGGTCTTAACTGCTCTTATCGTTAGGTGCATCTCACTTAGCCTAAACAAACTATTAGAGGTGTAATGTAGGCAACATCCATTTCCATGACCTCAAATAGTAAATATAATGCTTCTCTATTATTTTTTATACTATGTAATACAATAATTAGATATTAAAAACTAATTCAGTAGTATCCCTAAAGTAGCCTTAAAAGAATAGCCTTAGTTACTCCTAATATCGTCAGCTTTCTTCAGTAAAAGTCACGTCAAAATCGGACCAGCTATTCAAGAGATTAGTCAAAACAAACAAACAGATAGATAGACAAAATTTTATAAATAATAGTTTAAAAACACGCTTTTACAGCAAACCAGGTTAAGAACTAGAAGTAATTTTTAAAACAAAGTGTTCATTTTAACAGTAACAGATGGTCAAACAATCAATCTTAATGAGTTATTTAAAAAAATTATAATAAAGTTTCAGTTAAAAACAAAATATGATACTTGGACATATTGAAGGCTACAATCAGTTTTCCAAAATTTTTATATTTAATTTTGTAGAACTATTTGTCAATTAGTTTTTGTGGACATGGTATGAAATGTATTACGATAGTTTTGGTATCTATACATCTCATTTAAAAACTTCACGATTGCTCGGGTTTTTCCTGTTAACAGAGCAAAAAAAAACGATTTTTTTGTCGTATTAATTGTCAATAATTCGACAAAATTCCTCGAGACATACGCAAAGTTTCGAGTTGACCAGACGTTCCAAAACGTGAAAACCCTGTAACATACATAGTATCCCAAACTTATAAGCGTTTTAAAATTAACTGTTTTTATACGTACCGGTTTAATATCAAAAATCAGCTTTACTATATTATAAGATTTCTTTTATATTGTACGATTTATATTTTTATTATACTACCACCGTTCCGGCTCTGCACGGGTGCAATATATCATATCTGTGAAATGGATGCAAACATATATAAATATATCAGCGTTTCTCTACAATGTTATGCATGAATTATACGTATAAACCTTTTTCTTCACTCATTCTATCCATTAAAAAAACCGCATCAAAATCCGTGGCGTATTTATAAAGAACTGCCTCCGTAGCCTAGTGGTATAGCCGTTTGCTTTAGAAACCGGAGGTCGTGGGTTCGAATCCTGGGACTCAACTAATTTTCATTGTTGTTTCCTAGTTGGCTAGGACAATTTGGGACGATCACCCAATTGTCTGAAAAGTATGATGATCCATGCGTCGGATGGGTATGTAAAAAGGCGGTCCACCCACGAACCCGCATTGGACCAGCGTGGTGGGAATGGTCAAAAACCCCTAATGGATAGGGTGTATAAGGGAGGCCTATGTCCAGCAGTGGACTATCAAAGGCTGATGATGATGATGATGAGTTATAAAGATTTAAAAATAAGGGACAGAGAAGCAACTTTGCTTTTATACTATGTAGTGATTATTAATATCAATGGCAGTTGCGTCTTTTAGAATTGAGTCAACTTTTCACCTAAAATCGTTTTATTAAAAAGCTTTAAGTTTTGTCTTAAGTAAAACTCCTTTAATATGATCCTTTATGATAATAATTTTGTAATTAAACGCTTATCAAATGTGTATACAATGTATAATACCAGCTCAATCACAACAAGTATTAATCGATATTTTACTATTTATACATGTAATTATAACTTAATTCGGTCTATTTAATATTTGTCATATATGTATAACTTGTTCCGAAACATATAGCGATGGAGTTAGGGCAGCAAAAGAAGCTAAACGGAGAATAATCACTAAACGGATAATATTCATCTATTAAATAAATAATTAAATGGTTACATGGACTAAGGCTTGAGCTGTGAAAATAATAGTTTTTAATAATCAGTAACTGTTAAATACATTTATATTTTTGCGTAAATATTTATGACTTCTTCCATTAATATTACATCCAAAGGTAAATTGAATAATACCACAGTTTTCATTTATTGATATAAAATATATTAACATCGTCTTGTTTCACAAAATCAATGGCACAATCATTCATTTGACGCCGCAGGGAATATGAAAAGCTTTCTGATTACAAAATGATTGATGTACTATTTCATTACAGGTCATAAATTTTCACCTATCGAACAGTTTGAAATCCGGCATTGTTATATATAGTTATCAGCCAAATTATTATTACTAGATACTCTACAGAAGATTTATAAATAATAAATATATTCTAAATTTTTTCAACAGTATTAAATTCGTAATCTGAGTGACGCAACACTGTAACTAAAATTTCTTTCTTAATCCATTGATTAATATATTTGTCATATATCTATTATTTTATATAGGTGAATGCTCGAAATAAGGAAATATCGAAAAGGTGAGTTTTAAATATTATTTTTAACGTCGTTGGTGACTTTGGAATATTATGCTTATATTATCAAAATATTTGTGTTTAATTATTTGTACTCTCATCGTCTAATTGCAATAATAATAAGATTAACTAATATTTTTCTCTCTAGTACCTCCACTGAACGAAATGCTCTCCAGGAAACGTTTAAAGAGCTTACGTAATGTCCTAAATAGTGTATTTACGCAAAAGTAAGCGCGCCTAATGATAAGGACGGTTAATACCCTTAAGGTCCGTTAGAAGACATTTTGCTAGTTAATCTTGTTTTAATGTATTTATTAAGGAATCAACAGATTTTAGATAAAAATAAATAGACCTGTTGTGATGGTGCTCACCAGCAACAGATTCCTGTTTTCCAATAACCCATAAGATTGGTTTACATTAACTGGTTTTAGTATTTATGTTACAATATCAAAATAAAAGAGAAATACAATTACGTATAAAAAAACTAAACTAACACTTAACAATGTTAGGACCTTGATTATAATAAATAATTGTTTTAAACAATGTTCTAAAAAATCAATTCTGCAATTAATTTTATTATAGAATACACGTAACGAATGTTTTTTTTTGTGTATTGTATATATGCTTAATTGCGCATGTGTGTTTTTGTGAAATATTATTTAAGAGAAGGATGATAAGGTCGATTTACGTAAATGTTGTTATTGGATCATGAACGTCAATAAGAGCTTAATATACTTTGCGATCCGGCTTTATATTTGTTATTAATTCAACTCAACCAAAGTCGGCCGGCTTCATGATAAATAAATAGAGTAGTATAAACTAATTCCAAACGATATTTCTATTATCATTAACAATGTTTCAAACTTTGTTTGTATCTTCGAGAATGCAATATAAAGTACCAAGAATTTATTACTTTCAGCAACTAACTCAGTACTATGTGTCTATATATGACAAATATTAAATAGACCGAATTTAGTTATAATTACATGTATAAATAGTAAAATATCGATTAATACTTGTTTAATTGAGCTGGTATTATACATTTGAAAAGCGTTTAATTACAAAATTATTATCTTATAGGATCGTATTAAAGAAGTTTTTCTTAAGACAAAACTTAAAGCTTTTAATAAAACGATTTTAGGTGAAAAGTTGGACTAATTCTAAAAGACGCAACTGCCATTGATATCAATAATCACTACATAGTATAAAGCAAAGTTACTTTCTCTGTCCCTATGTATTCTCAAATCTTTATAACTCATCATCATCATCATCATCATCATCATCATCATCAGCCTTTGATAGTCCACTGTTGGACATAGGCCTGCCTTAATGCACCCCTATCCATTAGGGGTTTTTTTAGACCGTATCCCACCACGCTGGTCCAATGCGGGTTGGTGGGTGTACCGCCTTTTTATGTGCCCATCCGACGCATGGATCATCTTACTTTTCAGACAATTGGGTGATAGGCCCAAATTGTCCTAACCAACTAGGAAACAACAATGAAAATTAGTTGAGTCCCCGGAGGATTCGACCCCATGACCTCCGGTTTCTAAAGCAAACGCCTATACCACTAGGCTACGGAGGCATTTCTTTATAACTACGCCACGGATTTTGATGCGGGTTTTTTAATGGATGTTGTTTGTTTGTTTTGACTAATCTCTTGAATAGCTGGTCCGATTTTACGTGACTTATACTGGAAGAGAGCTGACGATATTGAAGTAACTGAGCCTACTTTTTATATTAGCACTTAGTCCGGGCTACTGATACTACTAAATTAGTTTTAATATCTAATTATTGTAGTACATAGTATTAAAAATAATAGAGAAGCATTATATTTACTATTTGAGGTCATGGTAATGGGATGTGCCCACATTACACTTCTAATAGTTTGTTTAGGCTTAAGTGACAGTGCACCTAACGATAAGAGCAGTTAAGACCCATGAGGTTGTTTGGTAGATAGTTAACATTAATTATGCAAACCACTGCCTAGAGTTGCCACTATTTAATTAATTTCACAAACATTAGTATGAAAATGAAATATAATGAAAAGTAAGTTAATTTAGTGATCAGTAGCAATTAGACGAATTGCCGTAGACCGATCTGATTCGTTTGGAACTAGATGGTGTTTTGTAGGCGTTGTAGGAGACTGGTGCCAGCGGCTAGTTCAAATATCATATCAAATTCACATGATCGTATACCAAATTAAACTAAGCAAAAAAAAAATTGTTATATATCTGAGTTTTATTTTTTTTTGTCACATATTTTGTATATTGAAAATGACTAAAAAACATCAAACCAGAAAAAGACAAAATGTATTAAATTTATGACTCCAAATGTAAGACCGAGTAAATGTTAAGTGTTTATAGATGAGGAAGAGATAGACGTTGATGAGTCAACCGTGTTTCTGGGAATAACAATAGATACCAGATTGCAGTGGGGCCCTCATATTAATAGGCTGTCGAATAAACTCAGCTCTGCAGTATATGCTGTCAGGAAACTATTAACTGACGTGGACGGCCCGGTTAGTATATTTAGCTATTTCCACAGTGTAATGCCTTATGGCATTCTACTGTGGGGAAGTGCACGGATACTAATACGATCTTTGTCATCCTCCTCCTCCTCCTCCAAAACGAGCTATTCGAGGCGTTTATATCCTGGGCCCCAAAGAATACCTGAGAAAATTGTTCACAGAGATTAAAATACTAACCGTTACTTCTCAATACATATTCAAAAACCTAATGTATGTGCAAAAAATTGAAATTATTTTCGCAGACATTGTGATACTAATAACATAAATACTAGAAACAAACATAACTTAATTCTTATAGAACTACACTGCGAAGAATAAGTAAATCTTTCATTGGACAATGAAATCGCTTTTACAACAAAATCCCAGTAAACGTTCAGAATTTAACTGTTAATAAATTTAAAAAGTAGTAAAGGAACGTTTATGTTTAAAGGTTATTATAACATAAATGAATTTATAAATGATAACCAGCCTGGTAATAGAATGCTCGCTCCAGGCTTTTTGAAGTATAATATACGTATGATAGAACTATATGTAGCTCATAAGAAAATTTATATGTATATATTTGATTATTTTAAAAGATGAAAAAATAGGCCCGCTGAGTTTCTTTCGCCGTTTCTTCTCAGGTCAGAGGCGTCATATTCCGAACCGGTGGTAGTGTCCTTGACAATCAATAACGAGTGTTACCCTTCTATATTGAATAAAGACATTTGAATTTGAATTTATCAGTTTACTGGTTGCCATAGTACATACAAGCTTTGCTTAGTTTGAGACTAGATGGTGTTGTGTTGTTGTCCTAAAATATTATTTATTTATATTTATAGTCATCTATTTTAATGATAAGCAATAAATTTGTAATGTTAATTATAGCTGTCTGTTTGCAAAACCACCTCCGTGGTCTAACGGTATTGGCCCTTGCTTTATAAACCGTAGGTCGTGGATTCGAATCCCTCGCTGAAACAACTTTGTGTCGTTGGTTTCTTGTTGGTTAGAACATTTAGGGCCGATCACCTAACTGTCTGAATAATAAGATAATCCATGCGTGGGATGGTACATACCCATTTGTCCAAGTCCACCCACCAACCCGCATTGGACAAGTGTGGTAGGATCCGGCGTTGGGAGGCCTATGTCCAGCGTTGGACTAACACAGACTGATGATGATGATTATTTCTGTAACAAAAAGTTTGCCGTTTTTTAATGATTACATTTTTTTATTAAAATAACTTATTAGTAGAACTACCTCTTCAGGCACGCGATGGTACTCTTTTTTGCAGTTATATTTAAATGGTTACATTTTGATATATAACTATAACATCTTTTTAACATTTTTGTTTATCTCTATGTCTGTTAATTTGGATATGAATGGCTGATCTGATTTTGACAGGACTTTAACTGGATTTAGTTGATACAACAGGCAGCAACTTAAGCTACTTTTTCCCTTCTCTCTTTTAGATCTTTTTAATAAATATATAACTTTTCTTTATATATTAACACGCGGACGTAGTCGCACGCAACCGCTAGTTTAATAATTAAAAATAGGATATTCGTATTTGAATAACCAATGCGAATATTAGAAAAATTAAGTAAACTTATATTAAGAAAAACTGTCTACGCCAATGAAAAGCAAAGGAAATCGCTACCAAAACTAACTATAGGCGACTAACTTAGCGGTCACAACTAAATCTTCGCTCACTGACTTCCAAAAGTAATTTCGTATAGTATGGAACTTTCTCCACTATTCTTCCTGAACATTAAATAACTTGAAGTTAATCTGTTAAACTTAAGGCTGGTCTCTTAGGCTATATATATTTACATCAACTGTTTAACTTGAAGCTGAATTTAAAATAATATCTTTTGTTACCAATTGCCATTCAAAATCTTATGTATTAATGAAGTTTGAGGCAACGTTAAGATCATGTGTATTTTTTATTACAATAAAATAGAATCTGATTGTTTTGAATATTAAATACGCTTTTAAAAATAATATAGATTGTGTGAAACGAAGATTGGAACATTTTCAAAGAAATATATCAGAGATATAAAATTTTATATGATGTGAGCGTTGTAACTCGCCTCCGTGCCCAGTGGTGTAGGCGGTGCTTAGAAACCGGAGGTCGGGGTTCGAATCCTGCCGGGACTCAACTAATTTTCATTGTTGTTTCTAGTTGAGTTTGGCAATCTGAGGCTGATCACCCAATTGTCTGAAAAGTAAGATGATCCATGCGTCGGACGGGCATGTATAAAAGTCGGTGCACTCACCAACCCGCATTGGACCAGCGTGGTGGGAAGCGGCCCAAAACTCCCTAATGAAAAAGGGGTGTATTAGGGGAGGCCTATGTCCAGCAGTGGACTATCAAAGGCTGATGATGATGATGATGATGATGATAATTGTAAGATATAACGTGCGTTTGACTTGGTTAATCACAAAATTTCAGAGAAATAGTAGTAATGAAAGCCATATTTTTTAGTCGACTCAGTCAAGTTTAACGGTGAACTTTTTACCATTAACCTTATAGATTTTTAGTGATTACCTGTTTTAGAGGCGTTGAAAGCATTTTCGAGTATTTTTAAGCGTTTTCTAACAGCCGGAAAAGTTATTTACATGTCAAGACTGGAAGGGCCAAAAAGTAACTTTTGATTAGTTTATGAGTATAAATATGGGGACATTCAACATAATGTGTTATTGTAATTAAAAGGTAACTATGTATTATGTTATAAATTAATTCTAAAGTCAAATTAAATCATCTTTTATTCAATATAGAAGTGTAACACTCTGTTATTGATTGTCAAGGAAGCTACACCGGTTCGGAATAGACGCTCCGACCTGAGAAGAACATGACAGAAACTCAGCGGCCTATTTTGGTCATCTTTTAAAATAATCAATATATAATATAAATTTTTCTTATGAGTCTACATACAGTACTATCATACGTATATTATAACTTTGAAAAGCCTGAGTGAGCATTCCATTTACAGGTGCATGTAATACATTTATAAATTCATTTATAGTCATAATAACTTTAACACATAAACGTTCCTTTACTACTTTTTAAATTTATTAACAGTTAAATTTGAACGTTTTTTTCTGAATTGGGATTTGTGTATAGTGAATCTCATTGTCCATTAAGATTTATTTATTCTTCTGCAGTGACTGTTGCTGGAAGAATTAGTTATGTTTGTTTCTAGTATTTATGTTATGGTGATCAGCAATGTTCAGCGAAAATAATTTAAATTTTTGTTGCACATACATTAGGGTTTTCGAATATGTCATTGAGAAGTAACGGTTAGTATTTTAACTCTGGGAACAATTCTTTCTCTAGGGATTCCCTTGAGCTCCAGGTTATAAAACCGCTCGAATAGCTTCGTTTTTGAGGATCAAAGATCGTATTAGTATCCGCCGCACTTCCCCACGGTAGAATGCCATAAGAAATTACACTCGTGGAAATAGCTAAAGTATACTAACCTGCCGTCTCCACGTCGTTAATTGTCTGATTTCTTGACAGCATGATACTGCAGAGCTTGAGTTTATTCGACAGTCTATTAACATGAGGCCCTACTGCAATCTGGTATCTATTGTTATTCCAGAAACACGGTTGACTTAACAACGTCTATCTCTTCCTCATCTATAAACACTTCACATTTACTCGGTCTTACATTTGGAGTCATAAATTTAATACATTTCATAATATATCATCATAATCATCATCATCCTCATGGTGTTATAAAATACAGCCATAATTTGGAGAAGTCAGTCAAAAAGAAAGGACTTATTACTTAGGATATATACCCTTTTCTCCTTGTTTGAAAGTACTGATTAACCTGACAACATTGACCAAAGTCCGAGTCTGTAAGAAAATTACGGATGATATCATACAAAGGACGCCTTATCGTTATTCCTCGGAGTCCATTTAAAACCGTTGATCTGTTTAATGTTGCTGTTATATCAATTTCATTGTGTTGACAATTGTTTCTTGATGTTGTCTCCATTGATCTCGCGAATCTAATTACTCTAATCGGATATAGGATTACCTTATAGTTAGAATACTATATTGACGCTTCTATAGTTATTTAAATAACGACTCACAGAAGCGTCAATGAAATTTATATTGATAATGATCTGATGCAGCTTCAGTGCAAGTCCGTAATTTCCTGGTTTATTACGATAAAACTGTAGATACTATATTATACGATAGGGATCATGGTCACGCGACAGTCGACGTCTGTTTAAAAACAAATTTATTAGGATAAAATCCGTATATAATGTAAAAGTTATTATTCATAAAGACATAAAGAACGTAATTAGGTATATTTAAATTCCTTGTCGTTTATATACCTTTCGAAATATATTTGTTGTTCCGCTCAAAATACTGACTAAAATAATCAAACGCTGTTGATGATAATATACCATAATAATGCTGCACACAAACGTGCTGCAAAAAATTCGTAAAACTAATTAATTTGTTTAAACGATGTGAGATGTCAGTTTCACCTAACACTTGATTATAATTAATTATGCTTAATACTTTTATGCATCATTTTATTGTCTGTAGCATCTGATTTGTGTTACATTTTAATGATCTTTGATATGGTTTTATTTCGTGAATCGAATCAAAATTGCATTGTATGAATCAATATTTAAATTGATTCATTGCAACTAGATTTATTTCAGATATATTAGGTGATGCTGAGAACTCATTGGCGTCGGAGGTGTAGGTTCAATTCCACTAAGCAGTATTTATAGAAAAAATTCGGCTACTGATGCTCGGCGACGGTAGTGTGCGGTAACGCGTCGTATGTCTTAGCGTTTCATGCTAGTTTTAAAAGTGCTGCCGTTCAACAGCAACTGAACTATGTGATTGAACTGTTGGACTTGAAGATTTCTCAGGGTCTCGTGTACCCAAAACCCTGACAAAGTTTTTGAAATGCAGAAGCTGATGTCGAACCTCTCGAGTTGTTGTCCATAAAGAGGGCTACTCCTCGGATCCTTATCACTGGTTCCCCTTTTCACCCCATGTTTGGATTGAGTATAGTGTGTGTGTGTTGTGGTTTTGAATAATTAAATTTATAAGTCCCAGACATGTGTAACTTATACAAATGTTTACTATCTTAGAGTTTATTACTTGTAATTAAAATAATTCTGAAGATGATTTTCCCTCTACATTAAAACAACGTTAAGACAAAATTATTCAAGTGAAAACTTTTGAATTTATATTAATTCATTTGAGATATTGGCATTATTACTCAATATAGATTATTTCTTTATTTTTATTTTTGGTACATTGGATTTTCCTGAAGTAAAAGTAGTGTTTGAAGAACAATATAGCTTTCTTATTGGGAAAGAATATTAAAAATCAGTTGTGTTGTTTTGGATCTTTCTGCAAACCCTTATTTTCATATTTTATACCATTTGTATATGATCTATACAAAAGGTATGAAATATAAATAAATATATCCTCTATGATAGCATGGAGTCCTTGGCTAACTTCCAGTATCCAGTATCAGCTGAATATCAGTGCCTCTTTTTTTTTTGTAATTACAAACAGAAAAGCCTATGATGTGAATATTTTTTAATACTTTGTTAATTTTAGTTCGAAAAATCTCGGATTTTTCGAAATATTAGTGTTATTCATCGTCATCATCATCATAAGCATGTGATGGATTGGAGGATTCGAGCTTACGACCTCCGGTTTCTAAAGCACACGCCCATACCACTAGGCTACGGAGGCAGCAGAGGGAAAAATTTATTACAATAAATAAATTAATTAAGACAATAAATATACTATTCTCTCCACAAAAACTAAATTTATCAGACTATTTCCTATAAAAGCATTATATGAAATAACTTTTACAAATTGTTCATAATATATTAGACACCTGTTTGAAATTTACAAACGCAACCGAAGTGTAACATTATATACTAATGTAGCCAGAAGTGAGCACTTTCTTGTTGTCAAATCGCTGCTATCTTTAATCGCACGAGACGTTCAATCAATAAGATCACTCGATGTTTACGCGCCAATAGCCTATTAAAAATTTTACATTGAATATATTACACTAGACTGTGACTAGCACTTTAGATTCTATATCTTATTTAATACCGATAAGTTTTGAAAACCATGTTTTATTATAAGTATGTTATTTATATTATCAAGATAATTAATTGCATACAAATTATTTCACATGAAAGGTTGTATCTACTTTCAATGTACAAAAATATAAATTCATTTGACATTTAATTGCGTAATAGGACTCGAAGGATGAATTAGATACCGTATTTACGACACTTATTGTACAAGTTGTAATTAATATAAGAGCAGCGTTAAAAAGATTAGAAAAGTTAAGGGGATTTCGAGAAATTACAAATCGAGGCTCCACTTTGTGTGCTCCGTTAATCTTCTTAGACGTACTTTGGATGGTGAGGAAGGTAAATATTAATTATTTGGAGAAGATCTCTTATAAAGGGAACAGTTACAATATACATAGCTATATAATTTTGTATTTACTTGTCTTTTTATTTTGGAGAAAAAGTTTATTACAATCATTACTATCAGTATTGTTACTATAGTAGTTAGTTTAAGTACATTTAAAAAAAAAATATATTTATTTCAACAGTCATATTATGAAACGTGCCATCCTTGTAGTCGATAACAGGGCACGACTTTTTACGTGGCCATCACTCAAACGGTTAAAAACATTTTTAAAGCGATCACCTATAACTTTTTTAATTGAAAAGGAGGATATAATAGTATGTAAAAGGTTGACTTGTTTTTTTTTGATAAAACTTGAAAAGATTACTACTTATTTAAAAACAGTTTTTGTTGCGTATGATTATTTCTAAATTTCCTTGTTATTTCTGAGTGTAAGTAGCATAGTCAGTGCAAACGTAGTCGTAAACTTGTTAGAGACGTTCGTTGTTTATTGAATAAGCTTATGTCTTCTAACATGATTAGTAAAATAGAGTTAAAGAATAAATTTGATCTGGAACTGTATCTAAGACAATGATTGTTAAGCTGTAATTAATACGACTGCAATGGTAAACGTATCACATTATAAATATCAAATCAACTAATTTACGGATTTTATTACTTAAATATATTTATTCCCGACGTTTTGGATTCTTTCCAGCATCCATGATCACGAGCAGACTAAGTTGGTATATGTCTGTATCCCAATGTTTTGATCATTTTATATTTATCAGTATGTATTATAGCTTTAAGGATATTCTGTATCCTTAAGAACTAAAAGCCTTACCTAATTGTCAAATGTAGTATTAAGGAGATTAAGAATCTAATAATTTATATTGTAGCTTTCTATAGGATCTCCAAGGAGTATATAATTATTTTAAATATATATAGTCACAATATTATTTTTAAAGCGGGTTTTAGAGAAAAGAAGTATCTATATTGACGTTTCTCCGTCCGAGTTTGTGTTAAAGTCTGGTCTGAAACATAGAAAAGGGAGAGCTTGTATAAGCCGCTACCGAAACGGAAATCTCCTCATGGTTGATAAGTGTTAGTGCATCTGTAGGTGTTATTGTGTTGAGTGGAGGACCGTACGAGACGTCGTGGCTGTTGTCAGGGGTCACGTGAGTCATTTCAATGTTTTAAGTATAAGAGATGTTCAGTTTTATTTTTTACTTTTGGAAATCCATTTAAGATTTCTAAAAATATTATGAATTGTATAAAAGTTGGTGATTTTGATTTTGTACACATACGTGACCTTGATGTGTAAATCAGTAAACATCTTTGATTTCTTATCAGTTTACTTTTTTTTCTATATGTGCTTCCAGATAATTTTCTCTAGACTTCGTACACTCGGCAATCTCAGTATTCCGGTTGGTTAGGGTAACTGGGGCCGATCATCTAGTTGACTCTAAAGCAAGACAATCCCTGCGACCGATTTGCATATACGAAATCTATCCTCATTGCCATCTTTGCTAGTCGTTGTAGGACGTTAGTAAATTCAAACTTATTTCCACCTATTCGTCAATAAGTGCTGTTTACAATTTAAGTTACACGACAAAATGCCAGTTGTTTTGCGTAAGACCTATTATTTTAGACGCGTTAAAGTTAAATATTTTCATATCAGTAATTTAGAAAAAATAATCAGTGTGATTTACTAACATAGAAAACATAATAAATATATAATAATAATAATTATAATTATAACTCATTTGACAATCATTCATCAATTCAGCGACAAAATAAATAAAGAAAGATATAAACATAATACATGAAATAAAATAAAATTAATCAATAAAAACCGTAATAAAGAAAATAGAACAGGGTTTTTAGATTGAACGTAAAATGGTGTGATAAAGAAAAGGAAAACAAAATATAGAACATCAAACACAATATTTTACAATAAGTTCCATATTTAACATTGACAGTTTCAATGAAAACCCTGCTGCCCTGATGCTGGATCGATAATGGATGAATAAGGTTCCAGCTCAGCATTATCTTGGGCCAACGATATTTTTCTGGTGGTACCTAATATACGTTTTTTTTTACCGTGCGGAAATCCCTACGCATACCCGTCCTCGTCGGGGCAAAAACGGGTTATGTCGGACTCGCACCGACTAAAGCCACCACGTTGTACCTTTCTGACGATTTTAGGGTGGGGTCTTAGGACCGTGCTTACACTCATCTGCCACCCCAACAGCGCTGGCCACCAGAGCAGCCCCATCCCAGGCCCTATGGCCATCTGCTCTCCCTCTGGGCGCGTCGGAACTAACGCGCCCTTCGTCTCGCCCCTGTATTCAGGTAACAGACTCCCCGAGGTCTGTTACTCAGGACCATGGGAGACCAGGAGTTCCCCTGACCACGCAAGGACCACACTCCTAACCCTCAGCGGCGGCTCCGATGTTACGTTCCGCCGCTAGCTCCATTTCGGCCGCAGAAGGAGAAGAGATCGACGACACCATGCCGAATGTCCCTCCTCCCACGGCCCCTCCACACCGCATCAGCGGTGCGGCCCCGCCGAGTCGTGGAGGATAGGGAGAGCGGCCTACGGAATACCGACACTCCTCTTCCCCGCGACTCCACCTTGGTTGCGAGGACGGAAGGGCGGCACCTACCTCCTGCAACCCATCCTCGCACCTCCAAAGGCGCATCCTGGCGGCCTTCACAGCCCGCTTGGAGCAGCCTCCTCCACGGCCGGCTTTCTCCTCAGGCCGGCCAGGTTCCTCTTAGCTGCCCCGCGGCTGGCCAAAGCCGCAGGTACTAACCCCACCGCTACGACAAAGCGAGAACCTGTTCGGGGGGTACCTACTAAACGTAACTTAACCTACATCTTCCCCTATATTCTTTTATATTTATTTAAAAATTGTGTTCTAATTAACGTAGATAATTTTAATGCAACTTAGATACGACTAGGGAACAAAGTTTTATGAAGCGTTAAAATTAAGGAAGAATAGTAAAGGAACTTTAGTATAATGTACAATAATACTATTTTGAAAGGTAATGATTGTGGAGTTGTAAGTCGGGCGCCTAAATTGTTTCCGGCAGCGCTTTGCCTCCTTTCTCGAATTTGCAAAAGATATCCTATTTTACAATAAGTTCAATGAAAATCATTTGATAAATCACTCAATTATTAGACAGACTGAGCAATAGCTACTTAAAATCATTATCCATGTTTTCTACAGTACGTAATTACTATACTGTATTATTTTGATCTCTTTTTCAAAAAGCATATTATACTTACGTTTTAATGTGTTAATATCGGGTGGAATCATCTAAACTAATATTTTAAACGGATATATTTGTTCGTTCCTTTCGAATAGGCTCTTAAACTATTGAACTGATTTAAAATATTGTTTCGTTTCGAAAAAGCTATAAAGCAGGAAAAATATTACAAACATTTTAAAAAGCCCGTGTTAGGTAGTGCCTTGGATGGATGGCAATTCTGTGTACGTGTAAATAAAATTGGATTATCGGTCGATGAGGACGAAAATGCTGCTGTTGTATATTATGAAAAGCTTGGTTCAGTCCTGGCTCTTATGGTTATTATAATGTTAAATGGTGGACCCTCTCATAAATGATCGCTGAGCATTTTATTGATGAAGGATTATGATCTTATACCAGATGATGGATCGTTCTCGAATTGTTCGGGTTGGTCATCTATTTTGGACTACTGAATAAGATGGGTTTTGTAATTGATGCTACGAAAGGGAAATTAGTAATGGTTTGTTTAATACCTTTCCAATGTTTTGCCGTCAAGCTATATGAAATAATAAATGAAGGTCCATTGAATGTTTTAATAACACGATAAAGACATATTCTCTTAGCGGCGCTAATTCATTTCTACTTTATTTAAACATTTTAAGGCAATTGCAACTTAAAATAATTACTGTAATTGAACATTAAATTGAAATAATAATATTGCAATAATTGACGTTTGCCGTAAATTTAACGATTTTTAAAGTAATATGAGTGGGCCCACTTTTAACGCGGGACCGTCTATTCTTGCCACAAAGAAATTGTGTCAAAAAACCTTATTTGTTCTGGTTTGAAAGGTACTGTAGCCATTCTTTTGTTTTCACTTTTCTCGTATAGTTATTTTACTTAGAATAATGTGGTTGCAATCTAAACAGTACTAATGCTGCCCTTCCTTTGCTTTATTCACCAAACGTCTAGGGTACAAGCTGACAAACTTGACTTATCTTCTATTTACTCACTTAATGAAAATACGGTGATCAATGATTAAAATTTTTGTGTTTAACAAACATCTCCATTCTCCATTTCCATTAATTTTGGTTAAAATAAAGCACTATTGACTACTCGAGATTCTAGTTAAAGTTTGTTTCGGAACGAAGTTTACTCAGCTATTGTTTTGCTTTTTTCTTTCTGCTGTATCTTATTAAACGGTTGTTTAATAAGAATAATTTAATTATTTAATAATTTCCAGGACAGTTAGTTCCATAGTTTCTTTTAAAGAGATATAAAAAATTTAAAATCAAAGAAAACTTTTGTTTACGATTAGATTGTTCGATAATGGTTCATTTATGATTAATTTTATGCAAATCCTTTTAATTATTTATTATTATTCTTCTCAAAACGAATTAACTTTATTATTTATATGTATCATTCATATATTATTTATATACATATTCAATATTTTACACACCCATTATACAGATTAACAATTTGACTGATGACTTTTAGAAGAATGGTTCAAGATTTGCCATTGTACAAAACATTGTTTAAATCCATCTTTAAACCGTTTTAAATTAACTGCAGAAATAATATGATTTTCTACAATGTACCTTTCTATTGCTCCTCAAACATTCAATAAACAACGTATATGAAATTAATAAAAAGACAGAAAAAAAGTACTTCCAAACAAATAAAGAATTATAAAATGAGATTGCTGGTAACGTAGCAATGAGGTAAACTATGTATAATAAACGCTCAAAATCGGGTCAAAGATCTTTTGGTAAGTCGGTAAAAAAATATAACCATAAAATATAACCTAAGGCATCATTATAAAACCAAAGCCATTTCTTTTACTATTAAAATACGAGAAAACGGAATTACAAGAGAAAAAAAAATGTTAATGCGAGAACAAATCCTTAAACCAAAGATGTCCAAAATAGATTTCTTAAATATGCTTATTAAAATGTCCAAATAGACTTTTATTTACTAAGCGTCCGTGAAAATTCTCGGGATTATGGTAAATTAAATAAACATCTTTTCATGTTCCTAATTTATTGCATGGCATTATTTTTCCTTTAAAAAACTCTTTAAGGAATAAAGTTTTCTAATCTATTCACAATTGTTTCATTTTTCAGACTATTAATATTATAAGTAATTATAATAGAAAATAACACGGACTATAATCTTTGTTAAAATAAATATTTATTTATATCGTAAACCTGTCTTTATCACAAGCTTGCATAAAACAAATAATCTTATTAGAATTCGTACTAATGTTACTAGAAATCGCACTACTAACATAAATTAATATGAAGTTATTTGTACCGATTTTTAAAAGTTACTGTTCGCCTTGAATATTTTACTTATATTGTAGTAGTAATATTCAAGGCGAACAGTAACTTTAGTAAGTAAAATATAACAAACATATAAGCCTGCTGCTACGAATGGCAGGAACTGCTAGTATCACTATGAAGCAAACGTAATTGTGTCAGTTGTTTTGAAAATCCACTTAATAGGCACTCGAGTTGATTTTATGAGTCAAGTGAAATAACTGACGTATATCTTCGTTTCGTTTATCAAACGAATTGTAACATTAAATCCAACATTTTGCATATTCGGTAAGTGAAGCTAGACTCGCCCTCCCCTGTCAGAGTCACGTTGGGTGACTGACATTACATTCTCATTTCATTTGCAAAATGTTAGCATGTGCCAGTGAACGCCTTTGGCTGTTGTTATTAGAAACGAATAAGCGAAAATTTACGAATGTATAATAATGTCACTTCTAACATTTTTATCAAATAACCCCGTTTTTTGATAGATGTAAGAAGTTACATTATTAAAAATTTCATTAAGAAAATTTCACCTTTTTCAAAATGATTTTAAACATGTTTTACTATAAGTTCACTGATGATTTTCACAATTACAGTACGTAATTAATTTTTCAGTTCAGATATAGTTGTGGTCACGATCCTTTTGTTGTAATAAAAGATGAGAAATATTTTTGTTTCGTTGTAAAATTATCATTCTTCCGTACAAAATGTGTGCAGTTTTATGTTAAATTATGCAATCAAATGTTCTTGTGTTCCATTTCTTTAAAGGATGCTATCAAAGGGTCAGCTTTATATCCGATTTCCAAAACCTAAAATTGTTAACCACATTTCGCAGCAAACATTGCCTGTTTGTTGTAAGGTACCTAAGTAGACGTATAAAAGTAATTTTTAACCTGATAACTGACAATTCAATAACTATTAAGTTATGTTATGACTGCACCACTTTTACGTGAAATAGTTAAAAAGAAACAATTATGGACAAACTTTTGGATATAAATTCTATATAGAGTTAGCAAATTGTAAGACAGATCATGCACTCGTCAAAAAAGGTAAAGGAAAGTGGTAGGTTTCTGTCTTATAAGAGACCGTCTGGGGTAATACCGCCGCGGTGACTATTTCTGCCGCATATCAGTCGTGTACAAACACTATCGTCTTCCAGTTTGAAGAGCACCGTAGCTAGCGTAGTTAATTGCTGTTTTAGGGCGGTTTTACAGCATCTTATAATACGGTATTTATGCGAAGGACGTACCACTTACTCAGGCGATTTTACTGTTCTCTGTATCGTCTTTTTTAAATATTAAGTTTAAAAAAAACGAATAATATAATTCCATTATGTATGTTAACGGACGTTTACTAACATATCACAAATGAAATGGAGAGCTGACGCCAGCCACTTTAAGCGATCCTGACATAAGGGAGGAAGTTCTGAATGATTCTGTCAAATTTCATTAATAAAATGAAATTATCTTCCACATGTGTTACTTGCAAGCACTGCCCTAATAAGCATGGATCATCTTACTATTCAGACATTTGGGTGATCAGCCCTTACTGCCGTAATCAACTAGGAAACAACAATGAAAATTTGTTGCGTCCCCGCAGGATTCGAACCCACGACCTCTGGTTTCTAAAGCACACGCCCATACCACTACGCTACGGAGCAATAGTAAAGTAACAAATTTAGTTAAACAAATTTTATATTGGAAAATTTAAAAAAGGAATGCTATGAAAGGAATAAGACAATTTTATAATAAAATATCTCTGAATAATAAAATAATTTCATGCTATAAATTAGCACCGTTGAAGATATTTCTTCAATTATTCCTAATCAAGATTTTCCAGGAAATGCCTTACAAATAGCAGAATCCATTTAGACATTTAAATAACCTAATTTTAAAGTTGTCTTTTGAAACTTCCTTGAATAGCAATTTTAGTTACTTTGAGTTTCTCTGATCATATAATTCAAAATTTTGGCCCGGGTAAGCTCAATTGCTACAATATTATAAGTATAATATTATTTTCTTTTTGTTAAAATATTATGATATACGCTACTGATTAGTATATGTAGTTATGTTAGCACAATCTTTAATTAAATTGGTGATCAAGAAACTTGTTATTAATTATTTCGAAACGCCTTCTAGGAAACTTTTTATACACATAAAAAGCCACATTTAAATGTTTTGATTGTGCCTAATGCATCAAATTTTGTGTGTCGTTTGCAAAGGTAGTTGTATTAATAAGTCTTCTGTTCTAGACTAAAATACCCCAACGTGAATTATGCTTAGAATTCTGTTACAATATCAAAGTGTAACTCTGAGCGCTATGCAGTCATTATTAAACAGTACATTTAGTCAGTTCGTGAGTAAATTTAATTCTTCAGGTAACGGTGACTCATCATTCGCTTGAATTTTGTCGCCTGCGCTGTAATATTTATGGCATTCGTAAGTAAAGTGACTGTATATGTATAAAAACAGAGCACTAATAAATATTTTAGATATATGAATAAATTAGAAAATAAATTAGAATATACTAATAAATTAGAAATCGAGTAATAGCCTAATCAACGGAAGCTGGATAAATACTAATTAGTTATTTAAAAATTATTTTGTCCACATAAATCCTGTATTAAAACTATTAACCAATCTTTATCGCTGTCATCATATTATCATTATAGTCAGCTTTTATCAGTCCACTGCTGAACATAGACCTTTTTTAATGAACGCCGAGACCTGTAACTTGAGCCGGCTACTGCACGGAGATCGGCATTGCACCTGGTCTGAGGTCGACCAATGCTCCGTCTTCCAAAACGCGGCTTGTACTCCAGAAACTTATTTGCCCATTGGTCCGGCCCACTGCCAACTTAACAAGGTTTGTAAAAGATAATTGTCACACAAGATTGGAGCGCGTCATGCTAAGAGTATCTTTGTCGGAAAAAAGTTCCTAACGAATCCATCTGTCTAAGAACTAAAGTCGTAGACTTGGTGCAAATATTATTGATAGCAATAAGTTTGTTGGTAAGTTTGTTTTAATAATGTATTATAAGCACATAATTCGTTTAAATCTTTTATCACACACAGACATCATCAGCCTTTGATAGCTCACTGCTGGACATAGGCCTCCCCTTATACACCCCTATCCATTAGGGGGTTTTTGGACCGTATCCCACCACGCTGGTCCAATGCGCGATGGTGGGTGGACCTACTTTTTACATGGCCATCCGACGCATGGATCATCTTACTTTTTAGACAATTCGGTGCTCGGCCCAAATTGCCCTAACGTACTAGGAAACAACAATGAAAGTTTGTTAAGTCCCCGCAGGATTCGACCACACGACCTGCAGTTTCTCTAGCACACGCCTACAAGACTAGGCTACGGAGGCAGTCAGTAAGTCAGAGGAGAAAATAATGTTTTTCTTCTTTTTAAACGTCTTATTTATTGAAATATGTAGTTTTTAAGATATTAAAATTTACAATAATTTCTTAGAGAAAAATCAAATTATTGCGTTATTAAACTGCAAACAATGGTAATGATCTTACAATTTTCATTTTTTTTCTTAATTCTAAAACGTAAACGTATATAAAAACACCGGTGGTAGGTCCCCTGTTTACAGGAGACCGTCTAGGTGGGTACCACCGCGGTGCCTATTTCTGCCGCGAAGCAGTAGTGTGAAAACACTGCTGTGTTCCGGTTTGAAGGGCGCCGCAGCCAGCGTATTCATTGAGTAAACAAGACTGGCGACACCACTGGTATTGCCAATGAGCATCGGTGACCACTTCCCATCAGGTGGCCCGACTGCTCGTCTGCCTGCGAATGCCATAAAAAAAAAAACTTAAGACGATATTATCTCCCTAAATTTTTCACAAGCGTGATGTCCTACACTTCAATTGAAGAAAGCTGAAGAATTGTTAACAATCTGCCCGAGTGAACACGTCGGAGCTATTGTTCGTCCCCGATCTTGTAGCACGTTCTGCTTGTTAGATAGTAAGCAATTTGCTTAATGTGCTGTTATTCGAGGACTAGGTAGAGTGTCACTTTGTTTGCCTTATATGTTAATAATTGGAACCCTAAAATTACACTTAGCTCTTCTAAAGCACATGCCCATATTACTAGGCTTCGGAGGCAGTTAATTTACTGAGTGGAAAAATTTTCTAAGCTCTATTTTATAGTAAAATTGAACGATTTCAATATGAAGAAACAATTTTTAACTCTTTTGTAGTCCGTACATATTTGTGTAAAGGTAATAAGCTAAAACGTTATAAACAGGCTGTTTTTTCACTTCTACAAAAACATTGTAAGTCAAACTAGTGGCAATAATACAAGACACCTTACATTTATCTACTTCAAGAGAATATTATAGCAATCTTCTCATAAGGATTAATTAATAATTCTCTTTTAATTTAGTAAAAGCATGATCTTTTTCAAACTAACTCTATCTTAGAGTGAACTAGACTTAGAAATAATGAATTAAGTATGAAGATTAGATTAGTAATTATAAAAATTCTTCTTGTATAATTATAATTATTATTGATAACTATGAAAAGTTCCTTTAACATTTATGTAAGCATCCTTCATTTTGGTAATAAACTTTCAATTAAAAAGATATTAATAAAGTTGTGAAATAATTCATAAAAAAGATTGGTGACTCTTTAGATTGTATCAGAAATATTTTTTTGTGTAAAGATTATACGGAAACTATGGGTAGTGACGTCTTAAATATCTTGAATATTATTACAAATTTATGTTATCTGATATTCAAAAAATGGTTTAGCTTTAGTGTCAAATTGTTTTATGTTATGACTTTCCTGCGTTTCAGCGACAGGAAACGCCCAATAATTTTCTTAACCTTAATAAAACTGTAAATAGGAAAAAATCTAATAATTTTTAAAAGTAAAAAAAAACAAATATTGCAATTCTATGATATTTAAATGATTGAATTCTTTAAATTTTCCTCTTACAATAAAATTTCGAGATTACTCCAAAGGTATACGTGTTAAAACATCACCTATTGTAGTTTAGTGGTAACCGGAAATTTTAAACCGGAGGTCATGGGTTCTGATCCTCAGGTTTACGTTTGTTTGTTTTAATATTCTATTCCAGTCTTCTGTCCTACTTACATTGAAAGGCAGAGAGACGACAACTATTTTTTTTCTAACTACGGAACCCTTCTCGCGTGTGTGTGTTAAGCTATTTTCAAAGTATTATGTCTTATAGCATTCTACTGTGGGGAAATGCGGCAGACACTAATACAATCTTTGTCCTTCAAAAACGTGCAATACGTGCAGTCTATAACCTAGGCCCTAAAGAATTATTAAGAAAGTTCTTCACAGAAATTAAAATAATGACCGTTAGTTCTCAATACATATTTGAAAATTTAATGTATGTGCGAAAAAATAGGCATGATTTCCTAAGACATTGGGATGCACATGACAGATACAAGGAACAAATAATTTAATTCTTCAAGCAACTAGACTGCGAAAAATATGTTGGTCTTTTATGGGACTATGTGTACGTTTTAACACAAATTCCACTAAACGTTCAGGATTTAACTATTAATAGATTTAAAAGGTAGTCAAAGGAAAGTTTGTGTGTTAAAGGTTATTACGATATAAATGAATTTTTAAATGATAACTCAGCCTGATTTATTAGAGAGCATCAGCATTTTATTAGAGAGGCGCTTTGTGTCACAGTGTACATAGAGTCCCATAAAATCTAAGTTCCAAAATATTTAAACTAGTTAAAGTGCATTAAAACTAAGCTTATTCCATCATTTATAAAGTATTTCTCCTATTTATTGTGGACAGCTGCTAAATCTTCAAAAAAGTGGAACTAAATATGATAAACAAGTGTGTGTAAAACAGTGTCACTACTACTAGTTAGTTATCTGGTGAGCACCCACAGTTTTACCAGAGGACTTAAATTGGACTAAATTTAGAAGCAAAGTGATTGGAAAGTGATAATTGCAATTTTCTACGTAAAACTAAATATTATATTCTAAAGCATCGTTTAACAAAAGTTTTTCTATTCTACCGTCAATTTTAACGCCATCTAACGGAGAATAGGATTACAACGATAGTATATCAGAAGATTAATTTTTAATCAATAAATTTAACACTACTCTCCACTAAAGGGCAGCACTTTGATCATAACAAACCTATGATCAAAGTGCTGATCAAAGTGATCAATAATGGAAGAACTTAAGAAAATGATGTTAGAAATGAAATCCAATATGAATACAACAATGTCGGCGATAAATTTAAAATTTGCGCACACGGAAGAAAATATTACATTAAAATTACTAACCATATAGACACTAAATTTGAAAGAAATTAATAATGGTCTAAAGATTTGCCTAAACTTACAAAAACCGTATCCTCGTTTTATTTCACTCATGCACTTACCTAATTTTCTCTGTACCACCCTAAGGTTGACTGGTAGATAATGCCTTTAGGCATTAAGTCCTCATTAGTACTTCTTGTGCATTAAGCTTTAATAAAATAAATAAATAAATAAAATTGCGTGACCAAAAAGAGAAGAGCAAGAGAAGAGACTTTACAATTTGGAAAAAAATAGTGCTCAAAGAAGTTTAGTGTTTTTTGGCGTTGATGAAAAAGAAAATCATTACCTTCAACTTCAAGAACATATCATTGAAATTATCACGAAAGTCTTGAAAGTTGAAATTCTTCAAGGTGAACTGCAGTACTACGAACAATAGGCAAGAAAGGAATCAGCCCCGTCCAGTTTCGTCCTTTAACCACTATGGGAAAAAATTT
Organism: Lamproptera curius; assembly: GCA_029286875.1. NCBI lineage: Eukaryota > Metazoa > Arthropoda > Insecta > Lepidoptera > Papilionidae > Lamproptera > Lamproptera curius. The sequence goes on from JAGSMT010000473.1 coordinate 260,533, forward strand.
AAAATTTTGCAAAACAAAAAGTATCTATCTAACACAAACGTATATATAAAGAAGAAAACCCTCCAAATATTTTAAAATTAAGAAAAGAGTTGAAAGTAGAACAGCAAAAACAAATCGAAAAGGAAATTAGCGTTTTGAAATACGACAAGCTCATAGTTAAAGATAAAAGAAATACACCAAACACAAACGACAACTTTCTGTTTCCTCCTAAACCAACAACTGTTACCAACGACCTGGCCAATGTAACCGACAATAGTGAAAAAATAACCAAACAAACAAGAAGCACAGGCCAATTCAAATACATTATTGTCTTTGTAGAACAGAAAAGATACTTTATTAATATACAAGAGCCTCCTCCAAAAGAAAACTATTACTCAAAACGGAAAAAATATCAAAATTTAAACACTCCCCCAGAACGGCTCGTCACCACGGGGGTTTTAGACGACCACCCTCCAAACCACAGTAACTACTATATTGCAACATTTAACGTTAGATCATTAGCAACTGAGTCTAGAATAGCCGAATTAGAATACGCAGTATCAGATATAAACTGGAATATAATTGGCATAGCCGAAGTCAGAAGAGAAGGATATAAAATAGAGGACAGAGTAACTACTTACTATACTACTTCGGTATATTAAAAGGCGAAAAGGGAATGGATTTATGCTAATAAACAACATGGAACAAATGTACTAGATTTTATCGCAATATCTGACAGAGTAGCTTTACTACAAGTCGAAATCTGACAAACCTATTAGTCTAATACAACGCCCGACAACTGCCGCAAACGAAACAGAGATAGAAACTTTTACGCCGATGTACATATAAGAAAATGCACGAAAATATAATATTCATGGGTGACATAGGATGCAAAATAGGAAATCGGAATCAAACGAACGTTTAGTAGTTGGAAACTACGGCTATGGTATAGAAATAATAGGAAGCAAAATGTTTATAAACTTCGTCTTCAATATAGACTTAAAATAATAAATACAATGTTCAAAAACCCTCCAAAACTAAGATGGACATGGATGGCACCAAATGGAAAGACAAAGAACAAGATCGACTTTATAGCAACTAAGATCCCTCAAATTATTCAAAATTTCAATATCATTAGAATTTACGACATCCTAGTGACCATCGATTAGTAAAATTACAATAAATAAGAATAACCACAAAAATCACGTCCCATTACATGAGTAAACCGAAGTTCAAGACAGAGAGAAAATATAAACTATTGACGAAATACATTCTATATTAGACACTGTGGAAGACGTTAACATACTTAATAGCAAAATAGAAAGGATATTGCGAAACACTACTATTTCACCTACGATGAATGAAGAGAAATAAGAATATCTAGCGTCATAACCCAAAAATTAAGGACCTTAAAGTGAAATGCATCTTCTGAAGCTTAAAAACATAAAACAAGACAAGATAAACAAACTGGAGTTCTATACAGAATGATACATAAAAAATAAAACAAAATTTGAAAAACTATAGAATTAACAAAATCAGCAGATCCTTAGGAGAAGTGGGTAACATTAAAAAGGCATATAAAGATTTAGACTGTAACAAGCAATTGATAACGCAGCTTTTAAGCTCCTCGGATCGATTGTCACACAGAACGCGATCTCATAATGATAGCAACAAATTTCTAAGGAACTCTACACTGCAACTTTGAGTCTGAAACAGTCGTTTATAATACGACATGCAACTTAGATCCAGTGCCTGATCATGGAAAATGAAGTCAAGCTATCAATAGATCAATTAAAATCAGGCAAAAGTCCAGGTCTAGATGGCGTGACGAATGAAATGATAAAGACAGGTAAGGAAAAACTTTTAAAGCCCATCACAGCCCTATTTAATAATATCTTATTTCAAAAGGTACTACCAGAACATGGACACGCACAGAAATTGTTTTTATTATATAAAAGGAGACCCTAAATTACAACAAATTATCGACCTATTACCCTAATATCATGTCTTTATAAAGTATTTGCATCGATCCTTCTAAGACGCATATCCAAACAAATTGACGAAAATCAGCTCAATAGAACAGGCGGGTTTTATGAAAAATACTGCATAATTGATCACATATATTGAAAATTGATTATAGAAAAATATACAGAGTACGACCTACCGATTTATATAGCATTTGTAGATTATTCAAAGGCGTTTGACACAATATCTCAAAACTCTATATGGTGGCCTTAAATGACCAAGAAATTGCATATGATTATATAGAACTTCTTAAGAAAATTTATTCAAATAGTACAACACGGGTGCGCCTCGAAACGAAAAGATCAACATTTCACGTAGAACGTGGCGTAAAACAAGGAGATCCGAACCAAATTGTTTATAGCCGTCCTAGAATCTATTTTTAGGAAAACTCATTGGGAAAATTTTGAGTATAAATATAAATGGCCTACCTATCACATCTCAGATTTGCCAATGATGAGTCCTTTTTCTGAAAACATGAGGACAACTTAGAATACATGCTAGAATCTCTTCGATGTAATAGTGAAAAGGTTGGGCTATGTATTTATCTAAACAAAACAAAAGTTATGACAAATAGAGACAAGAAGCAAAAATTATTGAGATTAACACCAATCCAATACATGAAGAATATGTTTATCTTGGCCAACTTATATCGTTCAAATTTAGTCGGATAGGGAAATTGAGCGTAGAATAAAGGCCACGTGGAACAAATAATTGGGCTCTGAAGGTAGTATTTAAAGGACCCATGTCTACTAAATTAAAAACAGAGCATTCCAAATTTGCCTTGCACCCTGTGTTACTTATGCATGCCAAACCTGGACATTGAAAAATTCACAAATTAACAAAATAAAAAGCTGTCAGGGCATAGAAAGAAGCTATCTGAATCTAAAACTAAAAGACAAAATTAAAAATACTGCTATAAGAGACAGAACCAAAGCAAGAGACATTCTTAAAAAATAATGAAATTAAAGTGGAAGTGGGCAGGGTCACCTACAAAGAGTAACTGTCAACAGATGGTCTCAAAGGGTTACTAATTGGCATCCCATATATAAGAAAAGAAGAAGAGGTAGACCCGTCAAAAGATGGAGCGACGATATGAGAAAGTAGCTGGAACACTATGGGCACGAGTGGCTCAAGACAGATCTTGTTGGAGTGGTTTGGAAGAGGTTTTTACCGCTTTAGGCGGCCCTTGCATTTAACTCAACACTAACATAATTTAATTAGATGTAAGTAATACTAACTAAACTTATAAATCAAATAAAGTTTTGTCACTGTCAAATGTATGAGGATAAAATAAAGCTTTTATTATTATTATATTAACTCAGCCTGGTCTCGTTTCAAAATGGAATGCTCGCACCAGGTCTAGTTTCAAATTCATAACATGTAACGCCGAATTGTCAAATTGTTTGTTATTTTTAAAAGATGACATAAAAAATAGCCCGCTGAGTTTCTTTCGCCGGTTCTTCTCAGGTCTAAGGCATCCTTTTCCGAACGGGTGGTGGTTTGTTTGACAATCAATAAGCGAGTGTAAATTTCTGTATTGAATAAAGATATTTGAATTTGAATTTGTGATAAGTGTTGTGCATCTGTGATAGTGTTATTGTATCGAGTGGTTTAAGGTGGCAATACGTCGACTCGTTCGTACGAGACATCCGGTGGCTGTTGTCGGGGTCACGTAAGTAATTTACATGTTTTTAATTATAAGAGATGATCAGTTAATGTCAATACCTTTTTTTTTGGAGTTTTATTTGATATTGACAAAATCACAAGTGGGATCGACCATTGTTCACCCTTCATATTTGCCTTTAATTCTTATCTATCAGTGATTCGTAATACCTGTTTTAGTTCAAAATTGTGACAGTGCAGTGTTTCAAGCGTTTCGACAATAAATCGAATTAACGTTTCCGACCACGACCTCCGGTTTTAAAGCCAACGCCCATACCACTGAGGCTACAGGAGGCGTGTGTAAGATTAATATTACAATTTAATACTAATAAGTGTAGATATTATTAGTATTAAAATTGTAATATTTAATGCTACTTAGAACCTTTATGTCCTAATGGTTTTATCAATTGTGTAAATCAATATTGACTACGGCAGCCAACCTATATTAGAGAACAGCCATCTACGCAGGGAATATTATAGTGCATTAGCGCCATCACACCAGGTCGGGTCGACAACACTCCATTATCCTAAACGTGGCCTCCACTCAACGATCTTTGTAACCTGTCATTTCAATCACCTAATGATTGTCTTGGCATTATGTCAGTGACTTTACTTCAATGCCAAATAAATTCATTACAAATTTTATCTGACAAAGGTACTTGGAGTACAGCACGTTCCTTAGTATGAGCGTTGAAAATAAATATTATTATTACTTAAATAATGTACCAACCTAAATTCTATAATATACATTAACAGCAATGATTACAATATGTATTTTGAAACGAAATCAGATATACATTTTATCTAATATAAAAGTCGAGAAATTCTAAAAATTAATATAATGACGTTAACTGAACATCTGTTAAACTTAAAACAATAAAATGGTCCACGTGACTGAGGCATTGATGAATCACAGCACTTACGAAATAACTCTAATAAAACTTTAAAAACTGAACGTTAATTCGATTTATTGTCGAAACGCTTGAAACACTGCACTGTCACAATTTTGAACTAAAACAGGTATTACGAATCACTGATAGATAAGAATTAAAGGCAAATATGAAGGGTGAACAATGGTCGATCCCACTTGTGATTTTGTCAATATCAAATAAAACTCCAAAAAAAAAGTTGATGACATTAACTGATCATCTCTTATAATTAAAAACATTGAAATTACTTAGTGACCTCCTGAACAAGCCACCAGATGTCTCGTACGAACGAGTCGACGTATCGCCACCTTAAACCACTCGATACAATAACACTATCACAGATGCACAACACTATCACAAATTCAAATTCAAATATCTTTATTCAATACAGAAGTTTACACTAACTTCTGATTGTCAAACAAACTACCACAATCGGAAAAGGACGCCTCAGACCTGAGAAGAACCGGCGAAAGAAACTCAGCGGGCTATTTTTATGTCATCTTTGAAAATATCAAACAATTTGATAATTCTGAGTCGTTACATATTATGCACTATTTTGAAACAAGATCCTGGAGCTGAGCATTGCTAGGCTGAGTTATCATTTAAAAATTCATTTATATCGTAATAACTATTAGAATAACTTTTCATTGACTCCCATCTTAAATTGCTATTAATAGTTTATCCTGAACGCTTACTAGAATTTGTTTTAAAAAGGTATACATGTCATCATAACAGACTACTTATTCTTTCGCAGTCTAGTTGCTTGAATGAATTAAATTATGTTTGTCTATATATGTCTGTCTCCCAATGTCTTAAGAAATCATGCCTATTTTTGCAATACTTAATTTTCAAATATGTATTGAGAACTAACTGGTATTATTTTAATTTCATGTAACAACTTTCTTAATGATCTTTGAGGCATAAGGTTAAAGTTACACGAAGTTACGTTTTTGGAGGACAAAAGATTTTTAGTGTCTCCATTTCAAGTAGAATGCTAATAAGACAAATATTACGAATCGGCTTAACAACAACAATTTATTCGAATAATTCAATCTGAATAATATTCTATATGATGGGAGAGGTTAAATATACAATAGCGCTTCCTGAAACGCATAAAGTCATTAACGTCAACATGGCAGGAAGCATTGATTATTCATTTTAAACCCGTTGAAAGAATATATATTTTTACTTATTCATCATTAAATATATCAAAAAGGTCACTATTCCCGGTCTTCCGGCGCTAAGGTAGTGAATAATCAAGATGTTCAAAACACCTCAACTAGATTCCTCTGTCGGACCTTTGTCAAAACACGCTTAATATACCCAATAGTCCCATACGTTACGTTTTACAACATGTAAAAGTAGGAAGATTGTTCTTAATTCCATTTATTATCCTTTTATAGAGCCAAGGGCATTTTCTCTTGGCTCTATGAAAGATCTCTGATAATGATAATTTTATCATTACTTAAAGCTGACAATCAGCACTGACACTGTGGCCGAGTAAAACTTAGACAGCTAGAGGACCAATATGCCGTAAAGTTGTTGCTTACTAATTTTACTTAAAACTATTAAATCTGTTTTATCGTATTAAAGTACACGCAATCTCAATTTAATTATATTGATAATGTCAAAAGGCATTAAGCCTCTGAAATCTGGTCCTTGACATACAACTTAATGCTTTTAACATTAAGTCCGCCTTTGATGTCGGCCGAAAATTGAGTAAAGGGTTGTTTATCATTTATTAAATATGATATTAAGTTATAATTCTCCCTGAAAAGTATCTTACTACTATTTACAGTACTCCAGCCAGCCGTAGTTGTCGCATATTAAAGACCCCTCGGTGAGGCTAGGTAGGGACTATGCTAAAAAACATGAGACATTGGTCTAATGTGCATAATAAAAAATAAAGCTATGTTTTATTTGAACCCATGAGCCTAAAGTAGAGACAAATATTTTAGTACTATATCTGGATTTATATTGAAATAAATAACGGAGACTTTTCGGGCACGAATAAATTTATGACCTTTTTTAAAACGTTTTATTTATAAATATTGTCTGATCTATTGAATAAAATGTACTTTTAAACTTTGTAACAGTGTAAAAATGTATCATACATAACTCCTGTAAAATTTATTATTTAACATTTCGAAAAGTTTCTTATAGTTGTCAACTACTCTGTTAGTATAAAACATTAATAGATTTTGACATTGTTTTTTTTATTTATAATACGTTAATTATAATAGGTTAAAAACTATAATTGTTTATTGAAAGTACAAATTTTGACTGGTAACAATATGTTATATTTCGTTACGCTTCGTAAAATTAATGATATTGGACGTCCATGAAATATCGTTGCATATTATCAAACACTCATCCCCTAAATTGTTATAATCATTGGACGATGATTGATTATTTCCCTTAAGTGGAATATTTTAATTATTTTTATTGTGTTAATGGTGTTTGCTTTGCTAAGACAGTATAACTATAAGAGGATTTGCTTTTGTACTTAAACTCATCGAAAATTATAAAAAGTATGTTATTTTTGCGTGTATGTGTGTGTGTGTGTGTGTGTGTGTGTGTACAATGCGATGAAGTGTTATTTCAAACCAGCAATTATTTTTTCTCTTTTCGCATAAAAATAAAACATATTAATAAACTTTTGCGTTTATAATTTTAGAATTAATTTAAAAAACAATTTTTAGATATATTTTTACAAGTCCATCTTACAAATAGAACAAAACCTTCTTATGGAGAAGGCTCACTTTAGGGGAGGCCTATGTCCAGCAGTTAACTAACACAGGCTGATTATGATGATAACGATCCTTTAAATAGATTATATTATTGGTCAGTCTAACCAAGCTCAGAATAAAACAGTAACACAAAGTGGTTTCTCGGCTGGATTCCAAGCCACCAACTCTGATACTGTAAATATAAAAATTAAAGTTATTAATTATGTTATAAAGGGTACAAAATGTTATAAAGGGTAAATACAGGAGTAGGCGTCTGTTTGAGCATACATTACAGTACCTATTTCCCGCGCAGATTGCTGATGTCTCGTGTTGATTGGACACCGTGCTCTAAATTGGCTAGGAGAACATTTATATTAATTAAGACGTCACTACCCATAGTTTCCGTATAATCTTTACACAAAAAAATATTTCTGATACAATCTAAAGAGTCACCAATCTTTTTTATGAATTATTTCACAACTTTATTAATATCTTTTTAATTGAAAGTTTATTACCAAAATGAAGGATGCTTACATAAATGTTAAAGGAACTTTTCATAGTTATCAATAATAATTATAATTATACAAGAAGAATTTTTATAATTACTAATCTAATCTTCATACTTAATTCATTATTACTAAGTCTTGTTCACTCTAAGATAGAATTGGTTTGAAAAAGATCATGCTTTTACTAAGTTTGTCAATTGAAAGAGAATAATTAATTAAACCTTATGAGAAGATTGCTATAATATTCTCTTGAAGTAGATAAATGTAAGGTGTCTTGTATTATTGCCACTAGTTTGACTTACAATGTTTTTGTAAAAGTACAAAAACAGCCCGTTTATAACGTTTTAGCTTATAGTTTATAACCTTTACACAATTATGTACTGGACTACAAAAGAGTTAAAATTGTTTCTTCATATTGAAATGGTTCAATTTACTTTAAAACAGAGCTTAGAAAATCTTTCCACTCAGTAAATTAACTGCCTCCGAAGCCTAGTAATATGGGCGTGGGCTTTAGAAGAACTAAGTGTAATTCTAGGGTTCCAACTATTGACATAAGATAAACAAAGTGACACTCTACCTGTCCTCGAATAACAGCACATTAAGCAAATTGCTTACTATCTAACAAGCAGAACGTGTTACAAGATCGAGGAAGAACAATAGCTCTGATGTGTTCACTCAGCAGATTGTTAACAATTCTTCAGCTTTCTTCAATTGAAGTGTAAGTGTCTTAGGTTTTGTTTTTTTTATGGCATTCGCGAGCAGACGAGCAGTCGGGCCATCTGATGGAAGTAGTCACCGACGCCCATTGGTAATACCAGTGGTATCGCCAGTCTTGTTTACCCATTGAATACGCTGGCTACGGCGCCTTCAAACCGGAACACAGCAGTGTTTTCACACACAGCTTCGCGGCAGAAATAGGCACCGCGGTGGTCCCACCAGACTGGTCTCCTGTAAACAGGGACCTACCACCGGTGTTTTTATGTACGTCTGGTTTATGTTTTAGAAATAATAAAAAATGAAAATTGTAAGATCATTACCATTGTTTGCAGTTTAATAACGCAATAATTTGATTTTTCTCTAAGAAATTATTGTAAATTTTAATATCATAAAAAGTACATATTTCAATAAATAAGACGTTTAAAAGAAGAAAACATTTTTTCTTCTCTGACTGCCTCCTGTAGCCTAGTCTTGTGGCGTGTGCTTGAGAAACCAGAGGTCGTGGGTGCAAGATCCTGCGGGACTCAACAAACTTTCATTGTTGTTTCCTAGTGGTTAGGGCAATTTGGGCCGATCACCGAATTGTCTAAAAGTAAGATGATCCATCGTCGGATGGCCGTGTAAAAGTAGGTCAACCCACCAACGCGCATTGGACCAGCGTGGTAGGATACGGTCCAAAACCCCAATTGGATAGGGATGTATAAGGGAGGCCTATGTCCAGCAGTGAGCTATCAAAGGCTGATGATGTGTGTGTGTAATAAAAGATTTAAACGAATTATGTGCTTGTAATAGATTGTTAAAATAAACTTACATCACTGTCAAACATTTTAAATTTTTTTGCTAATGTAATAATCTTTGCACTTGTAATCTTTGAATCCATCTGTCTAAGAACTAAAGTCTGCGACTTTAGTTCTTGAGACAGATGATAGTTAGAACTTTTCCGACAAAGATACTCTCAGCATGACGCTCCAAACTTGTGTGACAATTATCTTTTACAAACCTTGTTAAGTTGGCAGTGGGCCGGACCAATGGGCCAATAAGTTTCTGGTACAAGCGCGTTTTGGAAGACGGGCGTTGAGTCGACCTCAGGTGCAATGCCGATCTCCGTGCAGTAGCCGGCTCAAGTTACAGGTCTCGGCGTTCATTAAAAAAGGTCTATGTTCAGCAGTGGACTGATAAAAGCTGACTATAATGATAATATGATGACAGCGATAAAGATTGGTTGATAGTTTTAATACAGGATTTATGTGGACAAAATAATTTTTAAATAATTGATTAGTATTTATCCAGCTTCCGTTGATTAGGCTATTACTCGGATTTCTAATTTATTAGTATATAATAAAAGCTGTAATCCTAACTATATCTAGGACTTTAAACAGCGCTTCTCGAAAAACTGCAGAAAAAAGAATAAGCAATGACGCGGTACCTATACTTTGTTCCGTAAGAAAATATCTTAAGAAATTTTCGGAACTAGATTCCTCTTTAGAGAAAAGTTATGGAGATAAAGTATTTGCTTTAATTCTTATCTATCAGTGATTCGTAATACCTGTTTTAGTTCAAAATTGTGACAGTGCAGTGTTTCAAGCGTTTCGACAATAAATCGAATTAACGTTCAGTTTTTAAAGTTTTATTACGTGTTATTTAAAGTAAAAGTGTTATTTCGTGAGTGCCGTGATTCATCAATGCCTCAGTCACGTGGATCATTTTATTGATTTTAAGTTTAACAGATGTTCAGTTAATGTCATTATATTTATTTTTTAGAATTTCTTGACTTTTTATATAAGATAAAATGTAAATCTGATTTCGTTTCAAAATACATATTGTTATCATTGCTGTTAGTAATGTTATTATAGTATTTTAGGTTGGTACATTATTTAAGTAATATTAATATTCATTTTTCAACGCTCATACTAAGTAACGTGCCGTACTCCATGTTCCTTTGTCAGATAAATTTTGTAATGAATTTATTTGGCATTGAAGTAACTAAATCACTGACATAATGCCAAGTCAATCATTAACTCATTGAGATGGCAGGTTATAAAGATCGTTGAGTGGAGGCCACGTTTAGGATAATGGAGTGGTTTTCGACCCCGACCAGGTGGGATGGCGCTAATGACTATCAACATTCCCTGCGTAGATGGCTGTTCTCTAATATAGGTTGGCTGCTGTAGTCAAAATTTATTTACAAATTGTTCAACCATTAGGACATAAAGGATATAGTAGATTAATATTAATTTTAATACTATAATATTTACACTTATTAGTATTAAAATTGTAATATTAATGCTTTCACACACTGCCTCGTAGCCTAGTGGTATGGGCGTTTGCTTTAAAACCGGAGGTCGTGGGTTCGAATCTGCAGGGGACTTAACAAATTTTATTTTTGTTCCCTAGTTGGTTAGGACAATTTGGGCCGATCACCCAATTGTCGAAAAGTAAGATGATCCATGCGTCGGATGGGCATGTGAAAAAGTCGGTCCACCCACCAACCCGCATTGGACCAGCGTGGTGGGATACTGGTCCAAAACCCCTAATGGATAGGGTGTGTTAGGGAGCCTATGTCCAGCAGTGGACTATCAAGAGGCTGAATGATGATGATGATGATGATGATGAATATTTACACGTACAACGTATTATTTATTAACATACTCCCGGAAATGTTTGTATAAACTTAAACGCGACGTAAGCCATAAAGTTTTAGCGGTTTTAGTCCCAAACTAGATGATGTTGTGTTATTCAAAGCTTGTACTTGGAAAGCAGATGACTGGTAAAGACATAGACTTACTTTTCTCTTGTGAAAACTCTAATATTTAGTTATTTTTATCAAGCAGATAGTAACACTATAATTTGTAAATATCGGGCAGGCTATAAGAATAATATAAAATGGATAGATTTATTTCTTTGCTTTGAATAGGCTACAAAACTACTGAAGTGATTTAAACTATTCTTACAAAATATTCTACTAAATAGCTATATTATCATTGGGTAGTACTTCATATCACAGAAATATCAATTACAAATATTTAAAAATAGGCAGAGTCGAGGACGGATGGCTTGTCTATATATTTGTTTGTAAAATCAAAATAACCGTTTTCAAATGATTACATTGTGATATATGACCGCTGAATATAAAAAAAAAAACATTTTTTTTTATTTTTTTGTCTGTCTGTTTGTCCTGGTTAATCTTTGGAGTGGCTGGTCCGATTTTGATGGAACTTTTGATGACAGATGGCTGATTTTTCATATTCTCTTGACATCGAAAACACATTTCTATTCTATTTACACTTAGATATAAGGCAATTGAAACTTAAAATAATAACAAAACTTTAATAATTTATTGCATTAATTGATGTTTGCGATAAATTTAACGATTTTTAAAGTAATATAAGTATGACCTATTTTTATACGGGACCGTCTATTCGTGCTACAAAGAAGTTGTGTAAAAATACGTTCCTTCAGACCAGAATTGAAAGGTACAGTAGCGATTCTTTTGTTTTCACTTTTTTCGTATAATTATTTTACTTAGGCAGAATAATGTTTTTGCAATCTAACAAATACTAATGCTGCCCTTCCCTTGCTTTATTAAACGAACGTCTAGGGCACAAGCTTATTTTCGAACGAACTTGACTTATCTTCTATTAACTCACATAATAATAATACAATAATCAATGATTAAAATGTGTGTGTTTAATAAACATTACTAATGTTCCATTTCCGTAAGTCTTGGTTAAAATAAAGCATTTTTTATTACTCGAGTTTCTAGTTCAAGTATGTTACCAAACAAAGTTTACTCAGCTATTGTTTTGCATTTTTATTTCTGCTGTATCTTATTAAACGGTTGTTTGCGTCAGTAAATAATGAATTTCCAAGACAGCCAGTTCCATGGTTTCTTTTAAAGAGATATAAAAAAATTAAATGTAGTAAAACATTTGTTTATGAACAGCTTGTTCTATAATGGTTTATTTATGATTATTTTATGCAAATATTTTTAATTAACCTTCTTCTTCCAAGGTATTTTACCAAAATATAAAAAGGCTGTTTTGTCAACGTAATCAAAGTTTTAAAACTGAACGGCTTTTATCTAAGCTTTGAAGCCCCAAACGAATTAACGTTATTATATATATGTATCATTCATTTACTATTTATATGTATATTCAATATTTTTATACACCCATTATATAAATTTACTATTTTGCTCGATGACTTTTTAGTAGACCAGTTAAAGATTTGCAATCATGCAAAACATTGATTAAGTCTGTCTAAAAATCGTTTTGAAATTAATCGCAGGAACAATATAATTTTCTACGTTTGTTTTGTTTCTCTAACATCCATTAAACAACGTATTAGTGATTAATAACAAGAAATAAATAAAGCACAAATAAGGGATTATAAAATCAGAATGCTCGTAACGGAGTAACAAGCTTATTTAAATGTCCAAATGGACTCTTATGTATTGATCGTCGTAAAAAATCTCGGGAATTATGGTAAATAAAATGAATACATTTTATTGTTTCTAATTTATAGCATTTCATTATTTTTCCTTTAAAGCGCTTTTTAAAAAAAATTATGATCTATTGGCAATTGTTTTATTATTCAGATATTTACGATTTTAAGTACTTATATTATTAAATAAAACTAAAATCTTTGGTGTCCCTTTATTAAAATAAATATTGAATAATCTCTGTATATATATATATATATATATATATATATATATATATATATGTACATATATGTACATATTGTGTATATGTATGTATATATATATATTGAATAAACCTGTCATCACATGGGTTGCATGCTTCAAATAGTCTTACTAGAATTCTTAATAATCTTACTGGAGTTACTAGAAATCGCACTTACGACA